>PVKM010000509.1:6023-104824 GCA_004027735.1 Carollia perspicillata | reverse complement strand
GCTGCTATAGTATAACCCTAAAGATTTTGCTGGTCATGTTCCCAACCACATAGAGGAAGCCCTTATAAAGTGGGAGAGAATGAAGCCAAAGAGAGGAAGAACCAGAGCTAAGAGTTGAAATAAAGAAAGCCTTACTAACATCTCGTGGGCCTCTGGTTCCTTCCATGTTTGAAATTCACCCCTAGATTTCATAGTAACACAAGCCAATACATTTCTCCTTTTGTGCTTAAGCCAGTTGACTTGGATTTCTGACTCTTGCAACTGGTAGGGCCTGGACTCAGGTACAGCTTGAGGAGCCTCCTGGTAACAAATTCATCCTACAGGAGAATAGAGAATCAAACTTGCTGCAGTGACAGAGCCTTGGCTATGTAAGAAGTAACCCCTAGAAAGGAATAGGTCACCCAAATTTTTCTCATGGCCTCACTCCCTTAGAACCAGGCCTAAGCTCTATAGATAAAGAAGGACTTTTTGAAAAGTGGGAAAATGGTTTCATTATAAACTCTCTAGGAGTTTGGGGTAAAAGCAATGCCAAATTTGTGTCCTTGTGACAATAGGTCACACCAAGAGGAGGGAGAGGTGTTTTTACAGAATAGGCACAAAACAGTAAGGGCCTTACCGACTGGAGAAGCCTGGCTCAAAACCACAGCTGATGCTGTGGTGAGCAGGGCCTTCTGGTCGGTGCTGTGATGTTGGGTGTGGCCTGTAAATGTCCCTGCTAGAGCTGATTACTTTCCAGAACCCAAAGGGAGAAAGATGGCCCCTCTTTGACATCTTTCCTCACAAGGCACCAATAAGACCCTCTGAGCTTTCTTTTTTCCAGATCGGCCCTCTAGCAGCTCCCTGGTGACCCACCTGGATTTTGTACTGTTCCATTCCCATCCCCAGGGAGCTCTTATTATATATGAGTCCCTACAAATGTCCAAGCACAGAGCTTTGCCTCTGCAGATGGTCCAAAAATATTGGAGCGAAAGCCTGCCACTTTCAGACAGCAGATGGCACTGTGAGACAACCATAAGGGAAAAACAAAATCAAACAGCAATCTTGTGCGGGATCCGGACCTATTTAAAATCTGCATCTCCAAGGAGGGTTGTCGATAGAAGTCGCCTATCCAGGCGCGTTTGCTTTTGTGGTCTATCCCCTCCCTGCTCAAATGTGGTCCTTAGATTAGAGGCGCAGGCACAACCGGTGAGCTTGTTAGAAATGCAGAATCTCAAACCAGACTCCTCTCTCCCCGCCCCCCACCACAGAATCCATTCCTTGGGCAATCTCTTTTTACTGACCAAAAGCATTTTCGAAAAATCTTCAATTCTGTAGCAGCGCTGATGTTCAGCAGTGTTGCTAAACAAAGCACCCCAAAAATACTCGTTTCCCCTTTAAGAAAAAAACTGCTTTTGTAAAATACTCGCTAAAAGAACTTGCAGTGCCTGCTGCTTTTAGGCAGCAGATGGCACTGTGGGACAACTCTAAAGCAGCAGTTTTTCCTGTAGCTAGGTGGAAGCTTAGGAAAGAAAGGATCCAACACACCAATCTTCAGCTAGATCTGTACCTATTTAAAATCTACTTCTCCAAGGTCAGAAGATTAGGAATTCTTCTGGATGAGGAAAAATAAAATAAGCTTGTGGAGACTGGTGAAAAAGAAGACAGGGACTTTCCTCTGCAAGGGGAGAAATAAGTCACATTTACATGTTAAGTGTCAGAGCAGTCCTCTGAAATTCTCTTAAGATTCATTGTTAGAACTCCAGCCCTTTAAATTAGTGCTTAAAACACAAATGCTTCTAGGAGGTAGCACATTTCACCATCATTAATACCTCTATTGGCATTAATTTGTCACCTTGCTTTGTAATAAAGGTCATACGCTGGCAGAAAAGGAACTCCCCAGACACAGGCAAACTTGTCAGAGAGGCAGAGAAAGGATTAAGTATATGCTCAAGGGTATAAGCCTGGGTGGGACCCCAGAGTCAGGCCTCTGTGCACTGGGTCCCAGGGGGAGGAGACTCTAGAAAGGAAGGGACCTGGGTTCCAAATGTGAACTCCCACTGACCTCTTCAGAGGCACCTGCCAGTGCAAGTAGAGGGTAAGAAGAGTTGGAGTATATACATCCAGAGTTTGAGACAGAAGCGTGCTCCTCAGCCTCCTCTGGGGGCAAGCCTTATGTGGTCTCACTCAATCACACCTGAATGCCCTAGGTCTTTGTCATCATGTGGCCATGGCCTCATACACTGTCAAGCCTTATTAAGGGAAGACCCAATATGGGGCTACAGATGACTGAAAAATAGATTGAGGAACAAAAACTAATTCATCATATATAATTTACAGAACTCAAACCGTATTGGTGACATTCTTTTAGGACTACCTGGGGAGTCTACCTAGATACTGCTGGAGTCTCCCCAGGTAGAGTTGCCAGATTTAGCAAAAACAAAAACAAAACAGGATTCCCAGTTATATTTATTTTCAGGTAAATAATGAATAATTTATAAATAAGCCCCATGCACTATTTAGGACAAATTTCTATTTAAAAATTATGTGGCATTTTTCTGAAATTCAAATTTAACTGAGCATCCTGTATTTGATCTAACCACTGGAGAAGTTCTCATGCACAAGTTAAAGACACGTGGACAGTGATGCTCGCCACAGCCTTGTTGTGCAATAGAAAACAAATACAACCTAACTAGGGCTCTTGTGAGAAGAGAAACACAGTCACCCCAAAACCACATGCTGTTGGGGAAAGCAGGGGAGAGAGGGGTCTGTCATATCACCTCTCTTCTGCTGTGTCTCACATTGGCAAAGCCCATTGGAAAGCAAGAGGGCAAGGGAACATGGAGTCTGCAGTCTTTAGAGGTCAGCCTCCAGGGCTGTGCTGTGGTCAACTGTGAGCATCTCCTCCCAAATCCATGCTCAGAGACATCACATCTGTAAGTTGAAATTGACCATGGTCAGAATACTTAACCCCACGGAAATCAGCAGACACTACAAAGCAGGGTTTCCCGTAGTGCTTGTGCTAACCACTTACCGGCAATGCATTATCATTTTCTGAGGCATAGAGCAGGATGGAGAAGAGTTGAGACTGTGTAGAAGGGAAAATGAGGACTATCCAGCAAAACTGTTATGTCTTATTCCATTGTATGAATAAACCTCCATTTATGTATCCATTCTCCTAATGATGCACCAACTCTCCCATAACTTGGTTTCTCACCCTTCAGTGGCTGCCCCCTGCCCTGGGCCCTTCAATCTTAGAAGTGATGACTGTGCATCAGTTTGGAGCCAATCAGGAGAGAGGAGCCACACAGTAGATTGAACAGAGAAAGTTAAATGTAAAGAATGATTCACTATAACAGGGGGGATTGGAGTAATGAGAAGTTGGCCGGTAAAAAGTAAAGAGAACTCTGGAGAATAGATGCGTGGTTGATATGAGAGCAACCACTGCCCCTATGACTGCCATAGACCCCCAAGAAAGAGTCCCCTCCCTCCTTCCCCAGCCCAAGAAGTCTCAAAAGACTCTGTCTTTAAGCTCCTAAAGAAGACGGAGCTGTAGCTCACTAAACGCAGAGACACCACTGTGGTGCTGCACTTGTTGAACTTACCAGAAATCTGTACTCTGAAACTTGCTGGGAATTGTCCCTGTAGGGCACCAAGCAAAGCTGCTCACAGGAAGGTGACCCACTAGAGGCTGTGAACCCACTTCAGGCTGCTGGCCACTGCCGAAGTTGTAGATGCTACAGGAACTGCTCTTGGAGAAGCTGCATGTACTGCAGGAACCTGTGAGCAGGGAACAAAAGCCTTCCATTTGCAATATCACCTCCCTACCCTCTGCTGACATCGTGCCAGCTGGCCAAGGCAAGATATTTAAAGGGTTCAGATCCATCGTCACAGATCTGGCAGTGAGGGATGCATTTGGAACAAAGATAATTTGCACAAAAGCTTTCTGATGCTGCTGGTCCCTGGGGCTTCACTATCCCCGTTGGGTCCCTTAAACTTGAGTTCCTTCAGTGGAATCTCTCCAGTTAAGTCTTATGGGTATGCCATTTCTTTCTCATAAGGACTTAGTGATTCAACTGTTACAATGGATGACCAGTACAATGAATAAAGGTATCAGTATGAATAAATCTCAACAACATAACCTTGGATGAAAAAAAGGGCCACGTAAGAACAGATAGATACAGAATGATACTTGTGAAAAATTTTAAGGTACACAAGCAATTACAGATATTATTACTCATGGAAATAGATATGTATTGTTAAAAGTGCAAATGTTCATGGGCATAAGGAAAAAGAGCTCCCCTGGAGAGAAAGGGGACAAGCAAATATATGTATAGGGATTGGGGGATGAAGGTGAGCTTTAACAGTTCTGTGTAACGTTTCAATTTTCTTCCTTTTTTAAGATTTCTGAAGTGAATTTTGTTAATTATTAGCATCTGTTAAATCTGGGTGTTCATAGTGTGGTTTGTCTGTTATAGTGGTGTTTTACTCTTCTGTGTGTTTGAAATATTTAAAAATGTAACAATGTTAAGTATTATGCTGATAGTCATTAAATATAAGTTTTTATTTTATATGTAGTGCTTGCCTTGAAATGACCATGCAAAGATGTAGAGAAAACTGACAATTCAACACGCCAGTGCAAAAAATCTAGCAACAGCAGTAGAATGTTGGTGCTTGAATGAGTGGTTTTAGAAATAGACTGATTTAGAGACATTCAGAAGGGTAAGGGAGCACTAGGAAGATCCTGGGAAAACTTTGTGGAAGAGTGGAAATGGAATGGGTTCTTGATGCTGGCTGGGACCTGTATAATAAGTGAGAAGAGGGTTAGTACTCCAGGCAGTGAAAACAGTGTTGTGAAGCACAGTGGTCACAGAGTGGGGCATCCTGGATGGCCAAAAGGGTGTTGAGTGGGTCAACGATTCTGGCCCAGGAGGGCAAGCTGGTTGGAAAAGGACTCTGTTAAGCCCAGGCTTCTCCCTACCTGGATCATTCTGCTTGTGCCTCCACCTGCCAGGCAAAGAGCAGCCTGCAAAAGGCCTCCAAATTCCCTATAGGAGCCTGGATCTTTCTTTGTAGAGCGTGGGCAGTCATAGCTTTTCTTAGCTAAGCACTGACAGGATCCAAGCTGTGATTTAGGCAGATCAGTTTGGCAGCTCCACGCATTATGGACTGAAAGGGAGAGAAAGCCAGATGCAGGAGGAACTGTTCAGAGGTCACAGTCATTGCTGAATGACATATGGAGGCAATGACCTGAACTGGAACCACTAGGAGTAAAAATAAGAAATAAAAAGAAACTGGGGAATCTTTGACAAAACTCAGCAATCATTGCCTCCAGAAGACTAAGGAGAAATTGAACAGGGCTCCAAGGATTGGGAGAATAGTGATGTCCTTAAGAACACTAAGTGGGCCTTGGGAGAGCAGGCAGCTCTGGGAAGATTAGAAGTTCCCTGGTATAAATTTTGAGTCTGAAGTGACATCTAAATGACCAGCCTGTTAAGCAGGAAATTTGAGACTGGGGGCTTGAGAGACAAGCCACAGCTGCTGCTTCAGATTTGGGTGCTGTCTTAGAAGTGATGGGATTGCACTTGCTTTTTGAGATGAATGATTAACAGGGGAAAATGCACCAAATGTCTTTTCATGTGGAATAAGGAGTAGGAAGATACACAGAACCAGGGAAAGAGAAAGAGGTAGAACTCTGCTAAGAGGGAAAAGCACGGAGTGTTGCCTCAAAGCCCATGCTGAGCACCACAAGAGAGTCAGGTTTCCATGGGCTTTGGCAATTGCTAACCCACCTAGCATCCTTTGGCCAGGACAGAACCAAGTTCAGAAGACTTTCTAATGGTCTCTAGCTTTCTCTCAGTTCTGGCCAGTTGCAGATGCCCAGGACCTGGAATCTAGGCCAATCTTTAATTTTCTCAGGGAAGCTGTCACTTTAGCAGCTCTCTCATTTCTTGTCTATCTTGAAATAACACTAATAATTAAGTGTGTCTTTCTTTGCAACCCCACAGCACATTTCTTGCCCTATCCATTGGCCATCAAATAAATCCCTCCAAAGGAGATTCTGGAGTCACATGCCTTGGTTTAAATTTGGACTCCACCAATTACTACCCGTGACCTTGAGCCAATTACTAAACCTGCCATGTTGGACTCAGTTTGTCCACCAGGGGCCTAACACAGTGACTAATGCAGTTAATAGTTAACTCAGTTTGATCAGATTTTGCAAAACTCCTGGTTCCACATGTCGATTCCACTTTATCTCCATATTTTCATTCTGTCCACACCATGATTTTTTGGCAGAAAAGCAGGGAATATTGACCATGTGTTCAAAAGACAGCAGTAAAGAACAGAGAGAAATAGGATGGTAACTGGAGGAAGCAGTGAAAGGCTTTTCTGGGATTGGGAAGATCTGCATGTAATTGAAGGAAGGAGGAAAGAACAGATGCAGGTTTAAGAGCTGGAAAGGGAGGGAATCTTATAGAGATGATAGCTGGGAAGAGGGCAGGAAAGATTTAAATCATAAGCACCAAGGAGAAGAGTTTGCCTTTCTTTTATTAAAAATATATATTTTATTTCTTTGGAATAGAGATATTCTGTCCTAGTGACGTTGACTAGACATGTCCCTTTACCTCCGCATAACCCACATTCTCCAAACAGGGATCTGAGTCCCAGGTTCTAAATCTGTTTGCTCTTTTTTATGTCCAGTCTCCCAAGGCTCTACCCTTTACTGTCTACCCTTTACATGGTTCAGCTAAACTTTCAGTGGAGGTACCCAAGGGCATAACAACTTAGGGATCACACCCTTGACCCACCACGATCCTCTCTGATGGCTGATAAAGGGAAGATTTACAGATGTGGAAAGTTAGTATCTGGGCAGACATAGTTCTCACCTGGGGACAGGAGATAAAGGTAGAGAGAGAGAGCAAATAATTAGGTTTAGAATATAGGGGACTTGGCCTCAAAGATGTGGAAGCCCGTCAGGTATCACAGACTCAATCACCTCAGAGATGAAGGGGGTGAAACTGGCTGAGTGAAGTCAAGTCAGGGATAAAAACAGACTTAGTGACAACAAGCGAGGAAAGTCAAGCCAGAGAACCCTATTCTCGAGAAAAGTTACAGGAGATCTGGGGAGGCATCAGCCCAGTGTGGCACGTCTTAGGTGTGAGAAGATTAGGTGTTTACCGTGTGGTTGGATCTACTGGACACAAGCCTTTTAGCATCCCAAACAGAAGTTGTAACTCTTGGGAGGCATGGCCTCTTTGGAAATCTGATGAAAAATATGAACTATCTCCTAAGAAAGGCATGGGGTGCACACAACCGATCCACATTTTGCATGTAATAATTGGGAGGAACATAGACCGCCCCCTGACCAGGGTAAAACGTTTTGCACTGGATTTTTTTTTTAATGATAAAGAGTCTTTGGAGAGTTTTTGTAAGTGGAAAAGTCTGGTTTATATACATATGTTCTTAATTAAAATTTAAATTTTTAGAAATTGAAGTATAATTAAATTACATTTTTTAGGTTCAGGTATACGAAGTAATGGTTTGATATTTGTACAGTGTATACTATTGCAAAATAGTCCCTTTTCATAACTGAAATTGAAGTACTTTATTTCCATAAACTTGATAATTTTTAAATTAGAAGTGTTAGCAGCAACCTAGTGCTCTCAGCTAGTGCTGAGCTCCCTTAATGTCAAAGCTGAGAAAGTTTAGATGCAGAAACGCTGTGCTCAGAAATCCTCTTTGAAAGTGGCATGGCCTTTCTACCATGGTGCTTTCTGCCATTTCCTCTCTTATTTTCAGTTCCCATGGAGGAGTAGAAGAGGAGCAGGTGAGATTAAAGTGCTCTGGGAACCTTCAGGTGTTTTGTACTTTTGCATAAGGTAGATGTTATAAGTTAAATTGTATTCTTCCCCTAAAATTCCTATGTTGAAATCTTATGCCCCAGTACCTCAGAACGTGACCTTATTTGTAAAGGGGATTATTGCAGATGTAAGATGTAATTAGTTAAAAGGATGTCATACTGGAGTAGGGTGGTCCCCTAATCCAATATGACTGGCGTCCTTATAAAAAGGAGAAATTTGGACCTGGAAATGTGCACACCGAGAGGCAGTCATGTGAAGATGAAGGCAGAGATAGGGGTGATGCATCTATAAGTCACAGAATGTCAGAGATTGCCAGAGGCCTGCAACAGATCCTCCCTCACAGGCCTCAGAAGGAACCAACCCTACTGACATCTTGACCACAGGCCTCTGGCCTCCAGAACTGTGAAAAAACACATTTCTGTTGTTTAAGCAGTCCAGTCGGTGGTGCTTTCTTACAGCAGTCCTAGCAAATGAATATAGTGCGGGAGGTGTCTACCTCTCCTGTTTGGGCACAGGGCTATAAGAACACACACTGACTACTGAGTCTTGTGGGAAATGGAGCAAGCATTTCTTTGATTAAAAAGAGGCAGGAGGGAAGAGACATGAAGTATGCCGAGGCCCAGTCACAGAGGCCAGCTGACCATGGTCCAAAGGAAGCAGGTTTGCTTGGTTAGGACTGAACAGACTTCAGACCTGGGAAATGATGAGAAATTAAATCATAGAGTGAAACAGGATGCTCAAACAGTTCAAAGGAAATGAGATGGGGTTTAGATGGATTTGGTCATGGAAAGTGGAGCCTTGTGGGAAGGGGGCTTGAATGCCACAAATAATCTCTTCAGCTCTCATTTTCATGAAAGCTACCTTTCATAAATATACAGTCTAAATAAAAACAGTGTGTGGATGTAAACATACAGTGTTTAGGGAAGTAGGGGAGTTTGCCTAGACTAATTCGTTGTCCTAAGCCCTTTGTATTAGTCCACTAGGGCTACCATAACAACATACCACAGACTCGATGGCTTAATCAACAAAAGTTTGTTTTCTCATGGTTCTGGAAAGTCCAAGATCAAGGCATCAGCAAGGTCTCAGAGCTCCTGAGGCCTCTCTCCTTGGCTTGCAGACAGCCGTCTTCCCTGTGTCCTCACATGATCTCTCCTCTGCATGTGCACATCCTTGGTTCTTCTTCTTCTTCTTATAAAGACACCAGTCATATTGAATTAGAACTTACCCTAAGGGCCTCATTTAATCTTAATTACCTCTTTAAAGGCCCTATCTCCAAATACTGTTACATTGGGGGTCAGAGCTCCAACATATGAATTTGGGGATAACATAAGTCCTTCCATGGTACCTCCTGAGAAACACTCTGATGCTATCTTTTTAATGAAGAGAAAGAGCTGGAGAAGTGCAAGGCACATGACTGGTTTAATATTACTTTGGAAAGGAGAGCAAGAGCTGCCAGCAGGGTCAGGGGAAGGAGGACCAGTCAAAAAAGGAGACATCATATAAGTTAGCTGTGGCAAACAAATTTTTTAAAATTGTAAGTGGAGAATGAGGGATTGAGAAATTCATGGCACTAACATGATGGGAAAGATATTGCAAGTGAGAGGAAAGGGAAAACTGGGTTATAAGTGTTGTGGGAATTGCAGACTAGGCCTGCCTTGGCGCTCTCTCAGGAACCCCAGTGAAGTTCAGTTACTGGTGGAGGCAAGGCCGTGCTGTTTTGAATGCCAATCAGTATGTATACTGGATTATGTGGGGTGCTGACTTTTTATGTAGTTTACAAAAGAAGCCAAGTGCATAAATCAGGAAAGAGGGTGTGATCAGGGTTTTGCCTGTGGCTTGCACATTTTTGACTCAGGTACCTGAGTAATAGACACCACTACAACTAGATGCTTTCAACAGGACAAAATGCAAAGCAGAAAAAAAAGTGAGTAGCTGAAACATTAAATATAGTCAGAGGATTTCCCAGATGGTGTCAATTTGGCACCATTGCTCCCTTAAATTGTTTAACTATGACTAATTCTTTTCCCTAATTTGACATTTTGAAAGAAACCTTTTGGAACCATTTTTAATCTAAAATAGAGGCAAAGAAACCTTAAGGATGCTGAGTAAATATAGGCCTGGTTGCAATCATTTCAGTTGGAGTCACATTATGTTAGTAAAACATGATGCTTTTTGAGCTCTGACTAATCTTAGTGCAATTAGGAGGAAACCAAGACTTAAAGAGAGGAAGTTTTCTGTCCAGGGTCACCCTGACTATGAGCTCTCTAAGGGAGTGCTTATATAAGATGAGTGTGGTCTGTAGAGGTGGGCTTGTACCCACCTTTGCTTCCTTGTACATATTCTGTGTCCATAGACATTTACCACAACTTAATGAACAGAGGAACTTAATATTTATTATCTGAAACTCATATATTTAGAGAATTGTAAATGTTGTCACCTTTGATTAATGCTTAATATATATACGTGTGTGTGTGTGTGTGTGTGTGTGTGTGTGTGTGTATGTGTGTAGGAACAGAGGGAGAAAGAGGAGGAGGAAATGGAAGTGGAAGAGGTAGAGGAAGAGAGAAGCTTCGACACAAAGAACTTTTCCTCCAAAAGTTTATTTTGGAATTAATGGCATTTTATCTCAGAAACGGGGTCATAGAGGTTGATTGAGAGCCCAGGTTAGGCTGGAAAACCACATTGAACCAAAGTCCCAGAAGCACAGTAGTATCATAGAGCCCAAATCCCATTTTTATGACAGAGTATTTCTATGGAAAATGTGTTGAAGATTCTGACTTGAAATGCTAATATGTCCCTATGGACCCTCCTCCTCTCCCCTCCCCACCTGAAGGGTCACTTCCTTAACACCAAGTACAGATGGAAGCTTCTGTGCCCAGGAGCTGAGGTGTGCAATATGGTGAGTGGTCAGGGATGGGCTGATAGATGGATCTGGGAGTAGGCCTGGGCCACTGGGGTCAGTGGAGAGTTGTGACAGGGTACATTATGGAGCCTGGAATGCTCCCCCAAACCCTTCTTTGTTCTTTAGCTGGACCCAGCAATGGCCACCTGCTTCCCTTCCTATTATCAACCCATGCCTCTGATAACTTTTTTTTCCTGGTCCATTCTGGAGGCCAGCACTTGGCCTCCATGTTTCTTCTTTATATTCCTGTACCTGAAGGAAACACTTCACCTTGTAGAAATTGAGTGTACTTTAGAAGAATGGTCAGACCTTGCATTTATCTTAAGAACTATAAAAATTCCTTCTGGTAGCAAGTTGGATAAAGCCTGGGGCTAGTGGGTAAGAAGATGGTTGAGAAATGGGGACATCTCTGTGACTAATACGTGTCCCCTGAGGAAGATTTGAGTGGCACAGAATGATCACTAGCCCCAAAATATCCACAATTGATTGCTTTTTTTAAAAAAGGGAAGGTTCAGATTAGAAAGGCTTTTCCATTTGCAGATTTCTTTGAGAGTCATAATACTTTAGACATTATCTTAGTCAGAGCTGCCTAGTGATAGTGGAGCTTTTTGGGCTAATGGAAAAGCTAGCTATCTGTACTGATATCTTGCTAAATTATAAATGCCCTCCCATTCTTCATTTCTTCTTATAATGTTCTACTCTACTGAATATGAGATGAAATTTTAGTTAAAAAATAATAATTGAGATTTGTCACAAGTTGGGTTCCCAAGAGAACAGACTCTGAGACAGACACAGGATGTTTATTAAGAAGTACCCTTAAGGTCAACTCCCGTGGAAGGGAGGGATAGGAAGCAGGACTGGGCAGAGGGAGAAGTCCATCTGTCATACCGGTTCAACCACAGCCTCAGGTACAATCTGGAGCTTTGTTCTGGGTTGGGCCAAGATGGCCAGACATTGATAACCTTGCATTCATAAGTCATTGGATGCAGGCCACCTGGACCAGGTGGCTCCCTGTAGCTGAGGCATTTCCTTAAGTGGCTGATGGCTCAAGGCTGCCTATAGACAACACTCCCAATGGCTGCAGCTACCAGGCCTTCACTGAAGGGACTCAAAATAGAAAGGAAATGATAACTAGGAACTTACAGTGTAAAATAAAAAAACACACCTGCTTAAATTGCTGTTTCCATTTGCACCGATTCATTCAGTAGGAAGAGCAACAGACTGTAATCCATGGGCCAACCGGTTTACACACCTGTGGCTGAAAACAGAAGCTGGGCTGACACCAAGACCCTGTTATTTCTACCATGACAACCTCCAGCAGACATGCCACAGAAATCAGGCAAAGAAAAGCCTGCCTCTCTTCAATACTTACCTTTAAGACACAAAGTGAATTCAGTTATTTATTGACCCTGACTATAAAAGCAACTGTAAAAAAAATGCATAGTACAAAAAAGGTATAAGAGCAGGAAAAAAATTACCCATAAGCCCACATTCTAGAAGTAATTATAAAATCATTGTTAACATTTTTGCATATTTTTCCTAATCTTCTCTGATATATATATATATTTTTCTCCCCACAGTGGAGCTCATGCTGGACTAATGGGAGGTAGCAGTGTGATGTAATTAAGAACATGAACTGTGAAGGCAGAAAGATCTGATTTGAATTGTTTCTGACACTTATTTGTGGTGAAACTTATTCATTCATTCAAAAAATAACTATTATTAGCACTGGGAATATAAAGGTAAAAAATAGAGATAAAGCCTTTCCTTCATGAACTCACATATTAATGGAAATTTAACCTTTTTTAAAGTCTTCACTTTCTCACCTGTAGAGATAATAATTTCTACCCCTCAGGGTTTCCATGAACATGATTATCTTGTTGAATGAGACAATGTGTATAAAATGTCTGCATGTACTAATCTCTCAAAAAAATGACAATTATTATCATACATTTTGCCTTTTTTCACCGAATATTACATCATAGTTTCCCCATATCATAAAAACCTCCTCCTTTGTTGAGGTCACCTTGGGTTTCCTGCAGCATTAGTGAGAATACAGGGGCTTGGCTTTCTGCAAGTAGCACAGCCTTTAGAACTCCAGCAACACCAGCAGAACACCTCTTGCGGGTTCAAGGGAACCCCATTTGCCTTTTTGCTTTCCAGCCAGAGGAGTGGTAGGGCTTCCTGAAATCAGAAATCAGAAATCTCTGGATAACCTCATCTTCCCTTTTTCACTTAAGCCCTTCCACCTCTTTTGTAAGCAATTCCTTCCAGTGAGTTCTTTCTGTTTACATATCTAGAGAAAGTTCTGTTTTGTTGCTTGGACCTGATGAAGACAAACATCGTATTCCATTGTAACAGCAACTGTAAGAGCCCTGGCTGGTGTGGCTTAGTTGGTTGGAGTGTTGTCCCTACACCAGAAGGTTGTGGGTTCTATTCCCAGTCAAGGCGCATGCCTGGGTTGTGGGTTCAACACCCAGCTGGGGCGTGTACATGAGGCAACTGATTGATGTTTCTCTCCACAGTGATGTTTCTCTCCTTCTCTTGCCCTTCCTCTCTTTAAAAAAGCAATGGAAAAAAAAAAGAATCCTCAGGTGAGGATAAAATAAAATGAAAGCAACTATAAGAAATAGATAAAGGTCAATTGGATAGTTGTAAAAAGAATTCAAGACTTGGAAAATGGGGCAGATGAAGAAAAGTTGCAAAAGTGAATAGGCAAAAGGCTGAAGGTCACCAATAAATAAGGGATTTGGGCATTTGAACAGTTGTTCTAAGAATCTGAACACGTATTTCTCATCTCCACTAAGAAAAGAACCGGAAGAAATTTTTTCAAAACGAAGGAATTATACTCTTTTTAAAGAAAAGCTTCCTTATGATAAAGATGGGGCCAACTATGTCCTAGTCTGTGGTTATTTTATGACCCACGGGACATTTGGCAATGGCTGCCTTGTCTGGAAGCAGTTTTGGTTGTCACAACTTGGGATAAGGTGCTACTGGTATGTAGTGGGTAGAGGCCAGGGATGCTTCTAAACATCCTACTGTGCACAGGACAACCCCCACAACACAGAATGATTCATCCCAAAATGTCCATAGTGCTGAGATTGAGAAACCCTGGTATAAATAAAGTGGAATTTCTAGGCACTGCAAAAGACTGTTACCAGCTCTACAAAATGCTTCTCCTGCTAGTCTTGCTGACTTTTTAAAATAACAACTTTATTGAAACATACAGGAATTCATAAACCATAACATTGTTCACTCTTTTATATTGTACAATTCATTTAGAATATTCACAAAGTTGCACATCGATCATCACTATCTAATTCCAGAACACTTTCATTGCCCCCAATAAAAATACCATATCCATTAGTAGTCACCCTCCACTCCCCTTCCCTAAAGTCCTACAGTGCCATCTGGTTTTTCAAAGCAGCAGACACCCATAAATTACTTTACCACATATTTTATAACAACATTTCCTTTTCCTTTTTTAAAAGATTTTATTTATTTATCTTTAGAGGAGAAAGGAAGGAGGGAGGGAGAGAAATATCAATGTGTGGTTGCCTCTCATGCATCCCCTGCCGGGAACTGGCCTGCAACCCAGGCATGTGCCCTGACTGGGAATTGAACCACGACTCTTTGGTTCGCAGGCCCGCACTCAATCCACTGAGCTACACCAGCCAGGCATTTCCTTTTCTTGAAGGACACAATGATTTTTTCCTTGCTTTGCTTGGTTTGTAACATATCGGTAACTGAAGACTCTGCAAAAGTTTTAGGTCAGCTAAGAAAACATTGCCCATGGAGTGGATTCTGTCACAGCGGTTTGGGCCTGAGATTCTACATTTCTTAAAAACTCTCAGGTGATGCCAGTGCCACTGGTCTAAGGACCACATTTCAGTACAGAGGGGATAGATAAAAATAGCTAACATGCCTGGACAGGGGCCTTGTATAGTGTAATCTGCTGTCTATTCTCCTAGACCCGTTAAAAAAACAATTTTTGAGCTATAATTCACAACCCATGTAATTCACCCACGTAAAGAGCATAATTCAATGGTTTTCAGTATATTAACAAAGTTGTGCAACTATCACTACCATCAATTTTTAAAAATTTTTGAAAATATTTTATTTTTAGACAGGGGAAGGAAGGGAGAAAGAGAGGGAGAGAAACATCAATATATGGTTGCCTCTCACATGCACCCTACTGGGGACCTGGCCTGCAACCCAGGCATGAGCTCTGACTGGGAATTGAACTGGTGACCCTTTGGTTCACAGACTGGTGCTCAATCCACTGACCCATACCATCCAGGGCCATTTTTTAAACATTTTTCATCACCCCCAAGAGAAATCCCATATCTATTAGCAATCATTGCTCATTCCCTTCTAGCTCCCCACCCCTCACCTCAGCCCTAAGTAAACATCAGTCTACTTTCTGTCTCTATAGATTTGCCAAGTCTGGATATTTCATATAAATGGAATCACATAATATGTGACCTTTTGTGATTGGTTTCTCTCACTTAGCATCATGTCTTCAAGGATCATCCATGTTGCGATGTGGATCAGTACTTCATTTTTTTTATTGCCAAATAATATTCCATTCTATAAATATACTGTTTTATTTATTCATTCATCAGCTGATGGACATTTGAGTTCTTTCCACTTTTTTGACCATTATGAGCAATAATTGGCAGTCTCATTAAATCTTGGAATTTTACAATAAGAGATTTTGCTTCTATGTTAGTGATTGATTGATTGGTAACTTCATTATTAAAATGTAAACTGCCAGGAAATATTACACATAATACACTGACATCCTTGTATTGGATGGTTTTAATGAATTTATCAGGTGTTTTTCTTAGAACTACTTTTGAAAGAGAGAAGGTAGGAGAGCACTAAGGGTACCTAATCTAGGATGATATAGAGGATGTGAAAAGTGGTAGAAAGGGAAGCTGGGATCCCTAAAACTATAACTATATATATGGCCTGGAGCAGGTTTAAGTCAATTTTTGGAAGGTTCTATGGTGCAGGTGGTGGCTGGATTCAGTGGAAAATCTTACAGACATGTTTAAAATAATAAGTATCGCTATTTTGGGATTATCATGGTGATGCAAGTTAATGATTTATGCCGTGTGTGTGTGTGCGTGAGTGTATTTGTTCTTAGTCCTAGTTAAAGGTGGAAGGAATAGAGGCTGGATAGCAGTGATTTGGTTATGACTTTGTGTGAAATCCTGAATTTGAAATAATAAAACAACATATATATTTCTATCAAGATATCATTTTCCCTTACTTTTTAATCAAAATTTTCATTATACTAGAAGTTTAAAGAATTGCACAGTGAACATGTATATATACCCACTGCCCACATTCTACAATTAACATTCTATTCCATTTTCCTCATCACATATCTATCCACCCATCCATCCCTCCTTCTAGTGATCTATCAATTCATGTTGTTTTTTTTATACACTTCATAGTAACTTGCAGTCATCAGTACACAAAGTAGCATGATTTGAGTTCTGTTTAAAAATGTGGACACTTTTTTCTTATTTCAGCTTATCTTGTAAAAGTTATATTTGACACATATATGAAATCAGGTGAACTTGATCTTTTGTCATTATATTAAAAGTGAAATAAATCTATGAGAATTTTGTGGAGAAGTTGCTGGAGAAATAAACTGTTCAGATTGTGCTCTGTGATGCATACTATTTAATGTGCTTCAGATCAAATCATTGTCTTAACTTGAGAATGTAATACAAACTTATACATTTTCAACTGAATAGTTGTGTCTCTTGACAGTATAAAGGCAGACAAATGAATAAAATAAGCATTGTACCTTTTCATTTCCTTGAGTATGTTGGCAGCCATATCAGATTTTTATCTGTAAAGCTGGTCAAGAATTTCTTTTAGAGAAATGAAATCAAGAGTCAAGGCAATTGTACAGGTAGATCAGGTTCACGCCACAGCTCCTATAACTCTTTACTCCAACCTATCTCCTCCAAATGGTATAGCCTCAATTACCTAGTCACTTTGTGTTCATCTTCCTTTTTTCTTCTTTTTTAAAAAATGTATATTCTTCAAGTAATTGTCTGAATCCTTAATTTTCCTCTATTGTGTATCAACACACCACATAATAATGTGGGAACTTATCGGCCAGTTTGTTGATTCATTCATTCTTTCAACAAATACTTATTGAGTGTCAGATCAGGTGGTAGGCACTGGGAAAACAAAAATGAATAAGATATAATCTTTATTTTCAATGCAAAGTGATTAATATGTTACATTGATCAACACAGATGACAAAACTGGATAATTGAGGCCTGTTAGAAGATTTTTCCTACTCTTCCAATGACAGTAATTATTGCTCTTCAACCAACTTTGGCTTTATTTTGTGCAGACACGAAACAGGAGCAAACACAGAAGACCAATGTTATGCTAATCATTCATTATTGTATTAAAACATTTTAAAAGAGCAAGAATTGTTTTATGGATTTAAGCAGTAGTAAGATCAATATGTTTCCCACTATGTATGTTTTTATATAACTAGTCCAGAATTTGAAAGCACCTTAGAGTCTGTAAAATTGTATTGAATCAGGTCTGAATTAAACCTATAAGATGAAAGTTACAGGCATTTTATTACCTTTTTAGTATTTAGACTCTAGGAACTCATTTGTTTCATTTACAAATTAAACGATGTATGTTTTTGTTTTTTCCATTTTTAATGGAAACCTTAAGATAAGATAATACACATTATATGTCATATCTCAGCCTATCTGCACATTTTCAAGGTAAGGGAGTCATTTGGGGTCATTTAAAATTTTCAAAACACTTTGAGGGAAGGATATTAGTAAGATGCTTATTGAGTCACCTCACACTTGAGCTAAACAAGTAAGCAAAGGCCAAAAACGAACTGGAAAACAGTGCTGCTTCACTCCTATACCTTCATGCATATCATTAGCATTGATTCTTATAAGAAGATAGTAACTGTACTTTGATGGCTTTGAAAGGCAGAAAAACATCTTCCTTGCAGAGCTCTTGTGGGAATAAATGAGGCAGTGTAAGGAAAGTTTCTGGCATATAGCACTATTGCATAAATGGTTTCTATTGCTGGAAGGCATAGTTTAGTGGTTAAGAATTAGGCTTCTGTAGTCAGTTGCCTGGGTCTGCACCCTGGTTCCGCCACCTACTGCCTTGGTATGCTTGGGTAACTACAATCTTGTCTGTTAAATGGAAATAGGATTAATTTGCATTAATTAGGTATCGCTGTATAACAAATTACCCTTAAACTTAGTGGTGTACAACAATAAGCTTTTGTTGTCTCATACTTTCTGTGGGTCAGAAATTCAGGAGTGGGTTAGCTGGGTGGTTTTGGCTCAGGATCTCTCATGAAGTTGTATTCAGGATGTCAGACAGGACTGCAGTCACCTGACGGCTTAACTGGGGCTGAAAGACCTGCACCCACGATGGTGCACTCACATGGCTGTGGGCAGTTTCTTACTGGCTGTTGACAGGATGCTTCAGTTCCTCACCCCCTGATCTCTATGTAGGGTATCTTGAGAGTGTCCTCACAACATGTAACTGGCTTCCCACTATACTGTGTGATTCAAGTGAGAGAGTAAGGAGGAAACTGCAACACCTTTTATGACCTAGTCTCAGGTCATGACCACCTATGACCATCACTTCTGCTATATATTATTTGTTAGAAGTATGTCACTGAGTGTAGCCCACACTCAAGGGGAGGAGAATTTAACTCTACATTTTGAAGAGAGGAGCGGGGGAAAATTCGTGGGGATATCTTAAAACCACTACATGACTGCATAGGGATATTGTGAGGATTAAATGAGATAATCCATGCAAAATGTTCAGCATAGTGCCTGGCACACAGTAAGCTCTCAACAAATGTTGATTTATACTATTTCTAAAGAAAGATCAATAGACTACTATTTACCTAGGGAAATTGGTTTCATCTGCACTAAGACAATAACACATTAAAAATAATTTATTGGTATTTAAAAACTATGTAGAATTATGAATGTTCAGTTGAAACAGGCATCTGAAGCAACAAGTATTTCTGACATATTCCCTGGCTTTAAGCCTCTTTCACAATTTATTGTGCAGGGTGTTGGGGAGGAAGAGGAACTGGATGTTACTGCTGCCTTTATACCTAAAATCATCAGGTCAGGGTGTCCAGAACTATTAAATGATTTAGGCCAAATGGAAAAATGCAAGCATTACTCTCTATTATGTGCCCCAATTCTCACTGTTTTTTTTTTTCCTGCTGTTATCTATAAAATTAGCTGGCTCGCTTCTTACAAACCCAAGACAGCACATCCCCATTATCTTATTAGATACTCTTTGAAATAAAAAGCCCTTCTACATCAGTAACAGCATCCATCCATTAGCACTGCCCCACTCCAGCTCCTTGGATACTGCTGATCTCAGATGATGATCTGGGAATATGAGACTAAGGTAGACCAGGGGGTCAACAGCCACCCTAGTGGATTGAAAATGGTCACTTTGGGTGCCTTGAGTCACAAGCCTGGCAGATGATGATGGTGGGAAGGGTGGTGGTAGGAGTGGATGGGATTTAAATCAAACACAGCATTTGAGTTTTAAACTGGGTTGATTTTTAGTAGTTGAAAAAGACCTAAGAATTCTTAAAATTGTCCAAGATGTGAAGGGACACAAAAGACAGATTTGCCATAAAAACATGGTTCAAAGTAGTGATTGGAAAAAAATAAACTGCTTTAGTTTATAGCCCATGGAATTGAGCCTGCTCAATGAGAGCTAATCCTTATAAAGCCCTTACCTTGGGCTAGGTACTTTGCTAAGTATTTCAAAAATAATCATCCACAAAGACCTATGAGGTGAGCACTATTATTATCACCATTTTACAAAGTGGAAGTTCAGCGATTTCTCCAAGGACATAACTAGAGCTAGCATTTTAATGTAGGTGATCTGGCTCCCAAGTTTATGGTTTTAGCCACCAAGCTATTCTGCCTTGCCGACCATCCATTTTCATATGGCATTCTATTTTGGTGTGGTTTTCCCTTTTGAGTCTTTTAAGGATGATTTTTCTGTTCTTGCTATACTGTTTGTGGTTAAACTTAGTGCCTGGAGGACAGGGATAAAGGTTTTAAGAGTTTAAAATGAGGTATTGGACTTATATTTCTTAAATGACATTTTCCCAAATGGCATGAACTTTAAATGAAAACATGTGAGACCTGACAGTCTGATTTAAGCTCTGAGCAGGGCCAAGGAAAAACTAATGCTCACCTTTTCATACAAACACTGAAAATTTACACAATGATTTGATTCTTAAGCTTTTCTCCTAGATCTTGATTGCATTTTGAGGTCTAGTTCCAGATGGGCTCTTCATAAATGCTTTTTGACAATGATTAGAAGGCCAACTTAGTTTTCTAGACTTGCCCCACATATATTCAGGATAAAAATGTCTTACAGCTTCATGACCACCTGTTTATTATCGAGACCCCTAATGAGTAGAACGCATGGGATCTGACATCTGTAGCATGATGTTTCTGAGGCATCTAATAGAAACTCTGACACAAACTGTTTTAAACCCATAGAAAAGGCAGAATTTGTTTAATTAAGCAACTCAGTGGTGTCATCAAGAAACCAGCTTTTGTTTTTATATTTCTATTTATCAACTGTGCCTTACTTAGTGTATAGGTTTTGACCTAAGGCTGGTTTTCCTTCTAGACATAAAATGGCTGCCAGTGGGAACCAGGCTACTTGCTTCCTTGTTCATCTAACAGGATAGAGAGGGGAAACCTTTCTCTCAAACCATAGGCTGTCGAGTCCTTTCCTTTAGTCTAATTAGGCCACACATAGATTAACTAAGACTAATCAGCACTTACCTCCCTGGGAGTGTGAACACAGTTTGAGTTCTATTAGACGGAGGAAGGAGCAAATAGATGGTGGGGAGGCTCTGAAACTATTTCTTCATCTGACCTAGCAGAGAATCTTAGAGAAAATCATGAGGCTCAGCAATAATGTATGTAAGGTTGCCAGATTTAGCATATAAAATAGAGGATGCCCAGTGAAATTTGAATTTCAGATAAAGAGCAAATAATTTTTTGTATAAGTATGTGCACCTCTCTATACAAACACTGGAAATTTACACATTGATTTGGGTCTTACACTTTTCTCCTAAATACTGATGCATTATGGGGTCTGGACCCAGAGGGGCATTTCAAAAAAAATTTTTACAATGATTAGAAAGCATATTTAGTCTTCTACCCTTCTCCCACATGTATCCAAGATAAAAATACATACTTATACTAAAAAATATATTCATTATTCATCTGAAATTCAAATTTAATGGGCCTCCTGTATTTTATCTGGCAACTCTAAATGTATGTAATGTTCCTGGCACATAGCAAGCATTCATTCAGTGATATTCGTGTTCTTTCTACGTAAGAAAAGAGCTCAACTAAATGGCAACATGGTACTTCTTAATTCATACTAACCTTCTAGAAAAGATATAATTTTGACTGAAGTTGCAGTTAACTGACCTGGATGTGGCTCCAGGAAACCCTTCACCACTATTCATAACTAGATTAAACCAAATGTCACTAGGTGGAAGGTTATATTTGTATATCTGGAATGGCACATTATAAAGGATCTAATATTACCACTTAAAACTAAACTGGACCTACATCAATGAATATTTAGTTATTGTTTTTTTCCTTGTTCTGATTCTATACAGATAAATCATTCTTTATGTAACATACAGGAATGAAAATGAAATGATTACCCCAGGAATTCTGGCTCCATGTGGGTGAAGCTTGAGGTCACAGCAACCTTACTTTGCATCTGCAGGAGGCAGGAGACTTTGCAAAGCTCTCCTGTTGCCTCTGACTCCATTTTCCCACTGTTAATTCACTATTCTTACCTGTAAAATTTTCTAATATGCTTCCTGAAAAGCTGAAGAGAAAGCAGGCACCTTTATTTCCTTATCAAATATTCACCATGGTATGAAAAAGGAAATCCCTTTGACTTGGCACAGTGTGGCCAAACCTAGCATACTGTTACATACTGTTACCAGATTCATGACAGAAATAGATTGTGAATTTTTTTCAAGATATCTATTTCCTATTACAGTACAGTACTGCATATTTGTAATTTGCTGCTATGACCTCATAAACTGCTTATTTTCTGTGCTTTTGTGGGAAAAAAACCCCAACAGAATAAAACCTATTTTCCTCTGCTTTTTAAAGTGGAAATTATTATGCAGATTTATATAGATTTCCCACGATGTCTTTTAAAAATTATAATTATTCTTAATTTTCAAAAAGTGGCGTTGGAAATGTATCTCCTTCCATTTCATAACCTCTTTTCCTCATTGGAAACCTGATCCATGGTAGGTATTAAGATCTTTACATTTTTACTGGTTGGGCGATGACTTCATTGCTTTCATGCCAGTTGGGGGGGGGGATCTTGTGTGGTGGAGCATTGGACTGAAGCGGAGCTCTGGGTCGCTGCTGCTGCTCCAACAGCCGTTTGCATACATCTAGGTGCTGTGTAAGGAATCCTCAGGCTACTCGTTCTTTGCTCCGAAGGGATTGCAGGCTGATGGCTGATGGATGAGTGTACGTGTGAATGTGTGTATATGTGCGTGTGTGTATGAACCAGTAGCTGCAACAGTTGGACAGCAGCAGCAATGGACTTCGATATTGTTTTCTACCAACGACAGGGATAAACCGTCTTTCATCATTTATTTCCAAGCAGTGCCTCGGTTCCCGCTCCTAACGTGCGCTCCCGGCTCTTCCCGGACCCACCCCTCCCAACGCCCCCCTCCACGTGTCCCTCCAGAGGGAGACCAGGATAGCAGCGATGCAGGCAGGATTTCCCTTTTTTTCCGCAGTGACAGGCGGATTCCCGGGCCTCCTCAGTCCCCCACCCCTGCAGCCGCCCCTTTCCCAGTCACGATCTCCCCCCCCCCAACAGCGTCCCTCCCTCCGCACCAACCGCTCAAGGCGCGGGCCCCGCCCCTCGCAGCCACCCAACTCAGGTTGCTAGGGCCTGGAGAGGCAACGAAACTGGCGCGCGCGGAGGTGCGACGCGCGCGTGCGCGCGCAGGCGAGCTTATACAAGGAACCAACAGTTTTTGGCTTGGAGGACTCGAGCACGAGCGGAGCGGGCGGGGCGCGCGAGCCCGAGTCCGAGCACGAGCGCTCTCTCTGCATTGGCTCCTACTAGAAGTAGGCGGGGTCTTAGGAGCTTTCCCATTTGCTGGAATGGATGGCTGGGGCGGGGCAGTTAGCAAATTAGGCTGCGCGTTCGCTTCTGTGAGAGGGCGGGGCCGGAGGTTTCGATTAGTTGTTGCTGCCGCTGGGCAAGGTAAAGCGGCGACGGCGGCCTCGGGAACTGTGGGGTCCCCGGCTGGAGGTGGGGGACTCGCCGGGTGAGTAGTTGTGCCGCCGCTTGCCCATCTGGTCTTCTTGTCCACACATCGGTCCCGCGACCACCCAATTTCTCCCTAGAGATGGGACCCACCCGGTTCCCCCGGGCAGATGTGAGAAGGGGCGGCGACGCGGCGAGGGCGCCCCAGTCTGGAGTGGCCCCTTCTCAGCGGCCCCATTGTATCCCGGGAAGGGCTTCCCCGCCGAGCGGCTGCAGCTGTGTTCTGGGGTGTGCGGAGAGGAGATATAGAGGAGGGGCGGCGGGTCGAGGCCGCCCCCCAGGACTTCCCTTAGCGGTGGGTTTTGGGGTGTCTCTGCCGCCCCCGCAGCGCTGGGTCCCTTAGGCTTGCGGCGAGGGAAACCCCTTCCCTCGGGCGCCGAGGGGAAGCCGGTGTACCGGAGCCCCCGCCCGAGTTCCGAGGCAGCCCGGGACCTGCCGGGGGCAGTGAGCCGCGGCCCCGGCCCTGCTGACCTTGGCTGTCCGAAAGGGTGGGCGAGAGACCCGCCGCCTGACCTGGGTCTCCTCCAGCCTCCCCTGGACAAGTTTCAGGCATTGCTATGAAGTTCACGACTGGCATAGTGAGGGGAAACAAAATTGGCCCTTTACCAGACCTTCGTACCCTTCGTACCTTCATAGAAATTAAACCCCGGGGTTTGGAACCGTCTCCCAGAATGAACAGGTACTGCTTGCATTGACTCGTCTTGTGCCCACGTTGGGGAAAAAAATAACCTGAACATATTTCAGTGTAAAGGCAGATCTTCCTTGAGGGTTTTGTTTTTCGCTTCACTTGAGTGTTAGAGCACAGATGCCTGAATAAGAAAAACCTGACCTTAGTTATCTTGGATTAGACGGATGCTGTGATATTTATGTAGATGCAGATCAGTGTTCTGTTTAACACAATCTATTTTAATTGGCTGAAATGTAAGCTGATTTTAGAAAGTCTCGCAGACACAGAATAATTTCTTTACGTGCATCTGAATTAGGTTTGTTTGGACGTAATGGTTATGTAGTTAATGTGAAAGATTACATAGATTAATTTGTCTGAGAGCATTTGACTGAAACAGGAGACATAAATATGTATAGAATAGGATTCTCGTTTTAGGTAACATCTGCTGGAACATTTCCAGCTTGTTCCTTTCTTGCTGTAGGGTTACAAAAAAAGATCTTCACTGAGGCTATTTGGAATTATATGCGAATGACATTTAGATGTAAACTTGTTTTTAATTTCTTTAAGGGTTTTAAAATGTTTTATTCATAACATGTGAAGAAGCTATGTTTACTTCTCTCTATGTTTAGTGTCGAAGGGGGTAGTATAATCTTATTTAACAACCCAATTAGGGTTTATTAATAATACATTTTTAAAAGGTGTGTGTCTTTTTGAGAACATGATAGTTAAGTACCTTAGGAATCTTTATAATTTCTTTATTAAAAGTACTGTTTTAGATTTGAGCATTTTTGGCGTTGACACTGGAACAGGAGTAAGGAAGCCTGCAGCGGTATTACCAGTTTGACACCATCAGTGGGTGTTTCTGTTGACAAATGCAGAGAAGAGAACATTTGGGAAGGAAATCTTTTTTTGGGGGGGGGTTGTGGGGGGGTGAAGGGGAAAGGAGCCAGAAGACAGAAGCTGTAGAACTAAAGCTGCCAGTACAGTGTATGCTGAGCATTTCACAAGTACAAGGAAACCTAATTAGGGTAAAAAAAAATCAGTTGGATTGTATTAAATAATAGAACTCCAAAAGAGGCATGCTAAATACAGTTAATCATTCCAAGAATGTTAAATAATCTATCATTTCAGAGGAGTTTGGAGGGTCTTCAGTTGGAAAAACTGTTAAATCCCTTTGAATCATCTTGCCTTTTTAACATAGTGCAACGATTAATTTGATGTACATAACAGTTTAATGTTTTAATTTTGCTTATTTAGCATCTTTCCTAAGCCTAATTGTTTTAAAAAACAAAACTTGATATATTTTTAAAAATAATTAGAAATAAGCATTCTTTCCCCAGAGAGTGTTCAGTTTTTTCCTTACTCAGATTTATAATTTATTCATAATGTAGGGGCTTGTGGTAGGGATTTTTTTACTTCTTTATCTCAGGCTTTCGATTTTTATTTATGCATGTTCCCTGGGCTAAACCTGCCATTATTTTCATTGTAATTTTTTTGGAGTTATTTAAACCAGAGTGTGGCATGCATCTATAGTATGCCCTGGGGTTTTAAAAGAAAAGGCTCCCATTGAGGGAAATTGCAGGACCATCTCACATAGATGAGTAATAGAAGGTTGACTGACTGTGAATCAGATGTATTTATTCTGTTCCAACTATGCTGCATGGGGTTAAGGCAGTCTCATTTAATGAAAACCAAATTTTACATGGTATTTCTACTTTGAAGGTGCAGCATTGTTACATTACAAGCTGAAATACAGAGGTGGAGAAATTACTTCAAGTATGCTTTTACCCCCCAGCCTTGCTTCACCAGTGTGTCCAAGAATCTATGAGAGACTCTTTCAACAATAGTGGTATTGTTAGAAATGACAGTGGCTTCTGTTGCAGGAGTTTAACCTTTCATTATGATTTATGTTTCAATTTACTTTGTGGTAAAATATTCAGCTATATCTGAAAATAGGACTGTAGGAAATTTTAAAGAAGTGAGCAAAGAAAATAAGATTTCTTCACTGTGTCTGCTGAAAGTTTACCCTTTCCCCCCTACCATTTTGATAACTTTGGTGGTTATCTGTTTTATTTCTTCTAGATATTAGAAGAAATTAGACATTTTGGGCAGTTTGTGCGGGATATGAGTTTTTCATGTAATAAATTGATGGCAAATAATAACAGAAGATATTTAAGAACAAATGAATTCATATGCATGGATCCAAAATGTGAGGGAAATCCTTTAGGTAACCCTTAACTTTGATACAAGAACAGCAACATTTCAAGTTAATATTAAGTTGCTGTCTAAGTAGAAAGGGCTGTTTACTCAGGATTTGATGATTTTAGGTTCTAAAGTTTTATTTTATTTTATTTTTTGCCAGCATCAAATTTCTTGCTAAAGGAGGGGAATCTCAAAGGTTCTTTATCATTTGATGTTGATGTCCGTTGGATTGCATATTTCAACTTACAAAAATAATACAATTAAAAGACTACATTTAAACTTTCTGTTTGGGAAGCTTTTCCAATTCGCTTTTGATCTTAACCTTAATGTTAGAATTTTTTGTTGGCAATGTATCACTGGAGTGTTTGGATTCAAATTTTTGATAGTTTGTAGAGTGTTTCCTTTATATACAACAATGCATGAATGACTGGATTACACGAAGTTCTGGTTTCATTTCACATTTGAGTTTGTACACTTCTTAATACTGAGATCTGTCAGTGGGTATGCAAGCCAAGAGTGAGGACCTTCTACCTAAAGAGGCTTGTAGTGTTTAGACTATTCAGATTTTAGTATCAACAGAAAATTATTTGTTAAATTAAAAGGACCTAGCCCATTTAGGCCTCTGAAATTGTTAACATTTTGAGCTAAGCCCTTTATGTACTTAGAAACATTTGTGTTTGAGATGGTTCTAATTAAGGTCAAGTTTTGGGTATGGTCTCTCTTTTGGGCATTCTTCTCTATAATAATTAAGTTATATTCTATTTGTTGAGCTTTACTGAATACTGGATACTATGGCAAGTAGTTTGTTTGCATGAATATATATGTGTATGTGTGTTCTCACAACATCTGTTACTTCTTATTTCCTGTATACATTTGACCAAGTGGACTCAGAGAGAGAAAATAATTTGCCCAGATTACTCAGATAGTCATCATCAGAGGCAAAACTTCCATCCAAACTGGTCTGACTTGAACTTGTTTTCTTCAAAATCATGCTTTCTGCTTCTCTTTAGAACCTGATTCCATTTCCTGGGGTGGTACTAGAGATGTCAACATGCCTCCTGCAGTTCACAGGCTACATTGGCAAGGCTCCCTAACCTTTCTTTAGTCACATGGGAGGCTGGACTCAGATCCATCAGCACTGCTGGATAGGACAACTAGAAGTGTAGACTTTTCTAACAGGGTCATTAGTTCTGTTTCTTCATAAATGAAGGCTGTACCTAATTATTTATACCCAAAATGAGTATCTGTTTCTAATTAACCACTTGGTATTTCATGTTTCTACATGTTCCATTCTAACTTTTGACTGACTTTGATTAAATTTGCTACACTAATAAAGGCTGTGAAGATATTTCTTGAATTCAGTTTTGTGGTTTGATGCACTCTTGAAGTAAAATGGCAGCCATTACAACTTGCAGGTGGTACCTCTTCTGTAAAAGTAATGACCTAAGTGAAATAAAGACTGGAGGTGAAGTCTTCAGAGATATGTTATTGTTGCTTCTTAATGCATAGAAGTTGGACACTAACAAATGTTTTCTACTTGAAAGTAGAATTTTCTACTACTTCAAGCCTCTTAGGATTTTGTGTTTGTGTTTAAACAAGACCCATCAGTAAGAGAGCTAAACAGTTGCTAAGCCCAAAGGAACACTCAGAGGTCCATGTTAAGGAGGAAAAGGACTTACTATGCTATTCTGTAATTGATGAGAATCAGTTTTGTCACTTATTAGAGTTAGAAAGGAGTGATGAATATCATAGGAGCTCAGGGCCAGAAATCATCTTGGTCAAAGCAGGACAGTTACTCTATAAAGATGGGACCTATATGTAGTTCTTGTGGATTTCTTTACCAAATATAGGTTTTCAATATGCATTTTTAATAGCTTTATTAAGGTGTACTTTATATACCATAAAATTCGCCTGTTTTAAGTGTGTCACTCAGATTTTTTAGGGTAAATTTATGGAGTTGTATAACCATCACTGCAATCCAATATTAGAACATTTCCATCACCCCAAAAAGATTCCTTCCACCAACATGCATTTTTTAACATTATTTATTTGCTTCCACCTAGATCCCTTTAACATCAGAGATTGATAAGTGAAATGATGTAGATCTTGAAAGATGCCTTTTAAAATATCGTCTTATACATATTACAACTTCTTAGTACTTTTTTATTTTCAAAAGTTTTTGCCTAAACATAATACATAGTATCAATAAAATATAAAGGACAGTACTACAAATGGTATAAATTGCCCTGTCTTTGTGGTTTTGATTATATTTTATTTTGGTCTTTTTAAAAATTATTTTTAATATGTTTAGTGATTTTAGAGAAAGAAAGAGAAAAACATTGATATGAGAGAGAAACATCATTCGGTTGCCTCCCATTTACGCCTTGATGGGGGAGATCGAACCCGCAACCTAGGTATGTGCCCTGACCTAGTTATAGGCCCTGACTGGGTATTTGGGATGAAGCTCCAACCAACTGAGCCATGCTGGCCAGGGCTGTTTTGGTCTTTTTTTTAACCAGCAAATAAAATACAATGTTCTTAATGATACATTGGAAATGCAGGGGGGGAATCAAGGTAAAGTAATATAATTATTTGGCAAGAAAAAATTCCTTTAAGACTTGAAACCGTGGGCAGAATATTTGGTTTTCTTGATTTTAAGCCAGTAACATTGTACATTTTATTCTTTTAGCTCTAATCCCCCTTGAGAAATTCATGCCATAGAGCACGGGCTTCATTAAATTCAGATATTCAGACACATTGCCTGCTTTTTGCGTTGTTTCAGACTGGATTGTTGTGGGATTTGGAAACAGCTTGACCTGCAAGGTACTACAGCTGCTTTTTCACACCTGTATCATTTTCTTTTTAGTTACCCTCAATGGTGGGTGGGGTTGGGGGAGTAAAGCTAACTTGGGCACAAGTTGTACAGGATAGATTCATGCCCACCATTCCACAGGTGCTTTCCTTTGCAAAGTGTACTGTGTGTGTAGATGGGCATTGCTGATAAGATAGCTTAGGAATGCTAATTTTTTGGTATGCATAATAGAGGAATGCAATGGTTTGGTTGGAAGTAAAATGTTATGGAAACTGTCTAACCTTTCATTGCTTTTAGATAGACATTTCTGGATGAAAAGCAGTCCTTACAAGTGCCATGCAGGTAAATCAATAACTTCTTGTGTGGTAGTTTGTGTCTGGATTTTTAATAACAAACAGATTGGACACAGTACCACTAATAGTTTACTGTAAATTCAATCATAACTGATTTGGAAAAGGTTAATTTTTTTTAACTGTTTAACAGCTATGGCTGTGTGATTCTGTTGTTGCTTTGTTTCCTTTGTAAGAGGAAGTGCTAATATCAAATAGTAACATATAAAGTGCTTTCTGACAATATAATTTTTTTTGACTTAAAGGGAAATAGTGATTTTTTTAAAGTAACTTGGCTTCTGGAAGTTAACAAAACATATTGATGAATACATTATGGTTTCCTTTTTTTTCAGACCGTCTTAAATTATTTTAGGTAAGTTCCAATTTTAGATATATCTAATGATTAGGTTCTGGCAGTGTAAAATTGTATTATAATAATCAGATTAAGTACACACTCATGTGAGGAAGATACGGCAGATAAAAAATGGTGATAAGTGATAGTTGAAGAACAATTTACTGAGTTGGATTTGCTCAATTACCCCAATATTGGCCAAGAGTAGAAACTAGCTTCCTGATGAATAGAATCCTTCAGAGATTATAGAAGCTGGTTCAAGCGTGACATATCCTAGAATTTATCCACAAACCCCACCCTGGTTTGTCAGCCTCTTGTGGGACATATTAACTTAATTGCTAGTAATTATGATTAATAATATTACCACTAAAATTTAAGATTAGCATTGCAAAGGAAAAGAAAAAGTTTTATTTTAATTGTTAATAATTGAAAATAGTTGAGGGAGAGAAAAGCTACCATATTTTGCTGTGTATAATGTGCTCCCACATTTTGTGTGCATTATACATGGGATTATTATACCCATGGTATGTAATCACCATATCCATGTATAATCCTTATTTTTCCCTCAAAAATTTTGGCAAAAGTGAGCATTATACATGGCAAAAATACAATAATTTTGTGCAAATTGGTGTTTCATACTTTATTAGTTTTTTCTTTCTGAAATAACCTGTCCTAGACATGAGGATCTGTCCTTCATTTAGCAAATACTAATTGAGTGTCTACTATGTATCAGACTGTGATAGAGGCTGGATAGAATGGTACATAAAAAGAAAGTAGGCCCTGCCCTCAAATACTTTACAGTCTTTTTTTAAGATTATTTATTTACTTATTTTTAGGCAGAGGGGAAGGGAGGGAGAAAGAGAAGGAATGAAACGTCAACGTGTGGTTGCCTCTCACGCACCCCGTACTGGGGACCTGGCCTGCAACCCAGGCATGTTCCCCAGATTGGGAATTGAACTGGCAACCCTTTGGCTCACAGGCTGGCACTCAACCCACTGAGCCACACTAGTCAGGGCTACTTTACAGTCTCAAGGTGGAGGCAGAGAAGTACAGGGCACTGTGGGAGTGTATAACAGGGTAAGGATAGGGAGGACAGACTGAAGAAGTAACATTTACAGTGAGACCTGTTTTTGTGACATAAGGTGCAAATGCCCTCAGGCAAGGTAATAGAGATAGAGGCTTTTGTAAAACAGAGCCTTTTAAAGAACTGGAGAAATCCAAAATGACTGGAAAGCAGAGAAGCAGGCAAAGCAGAAGTAGGCAGGGGCCAGGTCTTGAAAAAGCTTAGTAAAGGCCAGCTGCTGGCTGGGTTTTTGAACTTGTCTTAAGTCTCCTAGGAAGCTATTGAAGGTTTTAAGCAGGGATGTGACATGAAATGAAATGCCACAAAAAACAAGGGTTTTATCTCAATGGGAACCTTGATACTTTACCAAAAAGGTCAGATCTCTGCAAGGTAAAATATTCTTCTCTAATCTCATTAAAATAAAGTTTTTGCAACTGCTTCTGGATTGATTGTCATCTGTGATACTCTTTTCATTGTTTTTATAGGAATTACCTTTAATTTTCTGAAGGCTGCTCCTTTTATCCTTCACCATTATGTTAACCTCATATAGGAATGCCATTTCTATTTATAACTGAGTTAAATATTTTTTTTACTAACAGTTTTAGCTCTCTTCTATATGTAAACTTAAAACTCTGCTTAGTTCCCCCCCCCCAAATGCCTTTAATCCGCTCAAGGTATTTAATGTTGTAGTAAAATGTTTAATTATGTATCAACATTAAATTTGCTTTATTCTACCCCACCTCCAAATACAATGTCTTAAATCTAGTTTAATATTTTTCAGCATTTATGCTGTTTTGTAGTTAATCGTGTCTCATTTGGAGCACCTACAATATTTTTGGAGAATTTGATCTATTATTGTTTAAGATTACTAATCTTTAGCAAGACTACCATTTTCAAATCTGGTTCACACTCTGTGACCATATCATCTTTTATATTAAACTGGTCTCTGTTGAGCTTCTCATGTTCAAGTGAGGTCACACACACACACACACACACACACACACACACACTGTAAAGGTGTTATTTTATATATCCTAATTTTTTTCTCCTTCTACAATAAATGTCCCTACATATTCAGTTCTTATTTGGAAATCTTTAGTCATGCTAAATTTTTGCTTGCCTTGTTGATGGAACAGCCATTCCGGTCTTCTTTGGTGAAAGTGTTAGTTTGTGCCTGTAAGGAATGCTGTTGTCCACTTTCCCCCTCCACATATACAAAAATATCCACAGCATCACCTCCTTTTTCAGATATTTCCTTTGAAAACTACATTTTGATGCAGCCACTAACTTTGCTTACTTTGGCCTTGAGTTCTGAGGCTTTTCTGAACCATTCTATACCTGCTCTGTTTTCTTGTCGCTTTGATCTTTTTTTTTCTCCTTTTTTCTTTTCCTGGTGCTGGTAACTTGAAGAGTTTGCAGTGGTTTGTGTCATTACTTTTTTCATTTCCTATCCAGCCCAGGACATTTATTTTAAAAGAGCTGCCTCATTTCAGATTTTAGAGTTTGAAACTGATGTTTTGTGTTAGTGCCTTTTCTGCATCCAGAATGACTGCCCTTGATTAGAGTTGTGCTTTCAAGTCTGTCCCTCTGTGCAGGATTGGTAAAGGAAGGCTATACTTGTCTGTCTTTGACTGACTTCATGATAGGGTGATGGTTTGGGTATCTTGGTGTTAAGTGTTCAAGCAACTGAAATGGTGTCAGCATCTAGGTAAGTGATGGAGATACAAAGCCAAGCAGCGGTGTTGTACCCTTAATGGAGTTTGTAATCCAGCAGAAGAGGCAGAAAACAATGACTAAAGTACAGGACAATATGCACATTTAGATGGAAATACAGGGTGCTGGTACTCTAGGTAAGAAGAGGTACACTTGTAGCAGACTTAAGGGGACTGGAAAGACAATGATTCCTGAGTGTTTGTGAAGAGTCCTAAAGGAGGCCCAGAATGTCAGGTGGAGGGAAGGGATTTTCTTTTAGATAGTGTATTCAAGGACATGGATCTAAGTTATGAGCGTATAAAGCTGGGAGAATAGCAAAAGATAACATGGATTTGTGTATTGCATGCATTACTTTGACGCTTTTACCCCATCTATCCCAGGGTATTGACTTTCTTTATGGCCATCTTTTGGCTTTTTTCTGTCCATTTTTGCTTTTACCTGAGAGTATAGGAAGGAAACACTAAGACCAGGAATTTAAATATGGGATGGGCCTCTGGAAAAATGGATAAGCAGGTGATAATGGTTTTCTACTGCAGGCTCTGTGGAGGCATGGAGTGTTGTTGATTGTTGCTTCAGCCTCTAGTGCATTTCCTGGTAGTTAGGAAATGCTCAGTAAATGTTTCTTTTACAAAAGGTGTCTCCTTTTTGCTCCCTCCCCATCTCTCCTCTTGTCAGTGCCTTCTTCCCTGTTAAGTGGCTTCTCTTCTTTGGGAGGTACCTATCTAGTGAATCTTGCTCTCTGCTAGCCTCATAGACATGTTTATCCCATATGTAGTCACTGGGCATAACTGTCATAACTGGATCCACATTACTCTGCCTGTGCTAAGCATACAAAGGTGCTAATGGCTTCCTGTGGGGCTCCTGAAACTTCTACCAGTATTTACAGTATGGCAGATGAGAGGGATGCCAAAGTTGACACCTATAAGAGTGACATTTCTTTGAGTTTTTTCATGACTTACTGCATGAATTCATTGAAGTGCTGACCTCTGTTCCAATATAAACTCTTGTGTGTGCATGCATATGTGTGTTTCTATATATCTGCATTGTATATTACTTGTGATTAAGCAAAAACAACATTCTTTGAAGATGTTTATTTCTTTATCATGTGGCTTTACACACCCCAAATTACTGCTTATGTCCTCACATTGGGAAGCTGCTTTTAAGGGTGTTACCACATTGAGGTAAAATATTTGTCATACAAAAAGGTACTCTCGGGATGCAGCATCTTCACCAGAGAATTCACCATACAATAATAGCTGGTTAGTTAGGTGGAAGGCTTTTTGTTTTTTAGCATGGGTAGTAGACTCTTAAATAGCTTCTCTACATCTTGGTAATTTCTTATATTTCGGCTTCCTTTCCCAGAAAACTCACATCTGCAGTCTCTTTTACAGCTAGGATAAAGTCTTGTGATCTAGGTTTGACCAGTCGTTTACAGAGAGTGAGACTTGTATATAGAGGTGAGAATTATGATGTGGATATCCGGTGTAGTTGAATTGATGAACTAGTGATCACATTGACAGGGTGTTTGGTTTTTAAGGCATGGCAATGGCAGAACTTATAGAATTCAGTCTCAAGTGGTATTGGTGCTGGGTGGTGGCAATACTTTCTTTTTTTCCTATTCTCTGATCGTCTTGGATTTGTGGTTAGATATATTAATTTTGGATATTTTCAGCCATTACCTCTTCAAATATTTTTGTTCCATTCTCCCTCTTGTTTCTGTGATTCCAGTTACCAGTGTATTAGAACCTTTGATCTTGTCCCACAGCTTTTGAATGTTCTCTTCTGTTTTATCTTTTTAAAGATTGTATTTATTTATTTTTAGAGAGTGGGAAGGGAGAGAGAGAGGGGAAGAGAAACATCAGTGTCTGGTTGCCTCTCATGTGCTCCCTGTGGGGGACCTGGCCCCAATCCAGACATGTGCCCTGACTGGGAATCGATCCAGTGACACTTTGGTTCGCAGGCCTCTGCTCTATCCATTGAGCTACACCAGCCAGGGCTGTTTTATTTTTATTTTTTTTTTAACTCTGTCTTCTCTCAGTGTTTTAGTTGGGGTCATTTCTATTGACCTATCTATCTTCTTGGCTGAGTTGACTCAATACTGAAGAGCCCACTGAAGGCACTCTCATTTCTCTTAACTGTGTTTTTCATTCTTAGTACTTTCATTTTATTCTTTCTTATAGTTTCCATCTTTCTGCTGAATTATCCATCTGATTTTGCATATTGTTCTCTTTTTGGGTTAGAGCCCTAAACAAGTTACTCATAGTATTTAAAATTTCATTCTAGATAGTTCCAACACCTGATTCTGTGTCTAGTTCTGGTACATTTTTTGTCTTTTGAGTGTTGTTTTTTCTTTGCTTTTTCTTATACCTTGTGGTTTTTTTTTGTTTCAAGCTGACCTATTTTGTAGAACATTAGAGACTAATGTACATAATTTTTATGTCTGTAAGTGTGCATATCTCTCCTTCTACTAGGCCTTTACTGAAGGGATTTGAATTATTCTCCTTAATGGTTGGGCTAGATTTGAATTTTTTGTTGCTGTGCTTACCCTCAGTATACCTCAGGCTTCAATTCTCACAGAGATACTTTGTGATTAGGGTGGGAGTTGATTTATTCCAAGTTTCAGGTCTTCCTTTTGAATTGTGCCTTAAAGAGGGTCTTCTTTTTCTAACCCTCTACTGGCAGTGTTGTGCTGTTTACTTGTCACTGGAAGTCAGTTAGCTTGGAGGTGGGGAGTGGTGGTAGGTGTGGTCTTTTGTTCTGATTAAACCTCAGGGTTAGGCTTACATTAGTGTCCCAAGGTTTTGCCCCTCCCCTGGCTATTTTGGTGGGCTCAGGGTGTAATCTTCTTCCTCTCCCAAGTGTAGGGTGCCTTTGTATTTTCCCAGTGGCAATGAGTTTTCACCAATGCTTTAAGTAAGGAAAGAGACTCTAGGCCTTTCACTGATAAAGGCTTTTCTTTAGTGGAGATAGGGAGAGCAGGATCTCAGGGCCTTTTACTGTCTGTGAATGCCTGGTGGGGTTGGTGGAGGAAGATACTGCAAAAGGTTGGGTTCCCCCCAGTTTCTGCCACCCCCAACCCCTGCACTGGTTTCACACCGTCCACTCAGCAAATCACATCAGATTTTTATCAATTTGCCAATTATTCTAGTTGAACTCTTATCATTGTCCAGTTGCAGTTTATTCCAGGTGAGCACATACATGGTTGTTTCCGCTCTAAGATCCTGCCTGTCAAGATTTTGAGCCAGTTGGTCCTATGATGCATTTAGTTTAAAGAAAGTCATGAATTTGAAACTAATCCATCTTTTTTGTTTATCTTTTACCATTTTTTAATTTGTAACCCATTTGTGTCTTTATATTTTAAGTACCAGCTCTTTTTCATTGGAAGAGGAGCCGCTATGTTTCTTCCAGCTATTTTATTCTCGAGTAAAAGACAGAAGTTTGGTTGCTCTTAAAATTTTAACAGATGCATTTAACTTAGTCTAAGCTTAATTATTATTCCCATCTTCCTGAATAAGGCAGAAGTTTTAGAATTGTTTATCTTTTAACCCTAATAGCCTCGACCATGTTAGTTATTTATGTTTTAGTTTTGTCTTGTTTAAGCCATGTTAAGCCTATAAAAATAGTAAATGTTTACTCATGGACATGTTTTTCACATTTTTTTGCTCACTACTCTTCATTTACCCCATTTCTGAACTTTTGGGTTCAGTCTCCTTCTTTATAACACGTTCTTAGGTAGTTCTTTTACTAAATGCCTGTTAGTAAACTTGGGCTTTGTGTTTTTGATTGTCTTTATTTTGCTTTTTCTCTTGCTGATGTTGAGCTGAGTACAGAATTTTATGGTGACAGTTATCACTATTCTTGTGTTTTGACAAGCCTTGTTAAGGAGAAGTCTTTAGTCAGTTCAGATGTAATTTCTTTGTATATAGGTAATTATCTTTTGTCTTGGGCTACATTTAAGGTATTTTCCTTGGTTTTGATCTTTTGCAGGATCTCTAGATGTGGATTTGTTTTTATTTACACTGCTTTTATTTGGTGTACTCCCATCAGTCTGAAGATTCATGATATCTTCATTTGTGGAGAAAAAACTTAGTCATTATCTTTTAAAACAATCTCCATTTTCCATTTTTGGAACCATTATTTAGATATATGTTGGATTTTTTCATTGTATCCTCCATATTGCTGAACTTTTCTTTAATATTTCCTGTTTTTACTTCTGGGTGATTTCATGACACCCATGTTACAATTCACTAATTTCTCTTTAGCTATATCTAGTCCATTATGTAATCCGTTTATTGAGACTTCTCACTGAAAGCATTTGACTATATTTTTATTTTTATCTTTCTCCTTTTTATTGAATTTATTGGGGTGACACTGGTTAACAAAGTTAAACAGGTTTCAGGTGCACAAATCTATAACACATCATCTGTATTATATGTTTACCACCCCAAGTAAAGTCTCCATCCATCAGTGTTTATGCCCACTATACCCTCCTCTATCTCCCCCACTGCCTCACAATCACCATACTTATGTCCTTGACTATGAGTTTTTTCTCTTTTTTACTATTTTATGCTCAATCCATCCACTCAGCCCTCCCCCTCCACAGCTGTCAGCACTATTTTGCTTGTTAGTTCATTTTGTTCACTATATTCCATATATGAGTGAAATCATATGGTACTTGACTACATTTTTAATGTAAAAATTTTGGCATTTTTTCAAAACCTTTAATTTCCGAAGGACATTTTCTGTGAACATATTTTTTCATTTAAAAAAATATTTTATTTATTTTTAGAGGGGAAGGGAGGGAGAAAGAGAGCGAGAGAAACATCAATGTGTGGTTGCCTCTCTCGCGTGCCCCCTACTGGGGACCTGGCCCACAACTCCAGCATGTGCCCTGACTGGGAATTGAACCAGTGACCCCTTGCTTTGCAGGCCAGCACTCAATCCACTGAGCCACACCAGCCAGGGCAAACATTTAAAAATAGAGTTATGTTTGGATTATTTTCTTAGCTGTAGTTTTTGAAGAATGAAATCTCCCATTTGTCTTCTCTCTCCTCCCTCTGTCCCTCCATGTTTTGCTTTTATTTTGTAGCTTGCAACATCTCACAATTTGGGAATTGTCTGCTTGTGCCTGGCTGGTAGAATGTTCCTTTGGATGGCTTTTCATTTGTCTCTGATGGGACTCTTTGAGTTCACTGCTTCTATAATGTTCTCAGATAGGTTTCTGACATCTGGAGAGTGTTGCGAATTTGGACTCTGTATCTGTGGTAGGGCAAAGACTGCTTTGGTCACTCCTATATACAGCTCTGGGCCCATTTCTTTTTCCTTATTTACCCCAGGACAGCTCTTTGTATCTCTTGGCTTCATACTGGTGGTTTAGTTCCAGCTTATTTGCCATGCATGGAATTGAGACAATTGCTTTGGTTTCCTGGTTCCATAATTATTTGAGTTTGCAGTCCTTGGTTTAGAGGGCAGGAGTGAGGAGGTCTTTGTCCTGTGAAGAATCTCACTTAATAAGCTTCTTGTCTTTGCAGCCACTCTTGTTTATTCTAGTTTTCCTGACTGTTGACCAAGAAGTAGTTGCAACCACAGGCATCTTCTAACTTGAACAGATTACTTACCAAAATTTCATTTAGACATTAATTGTGTGGGACAGAGTTCCTATTATCTAATAGGAACTATGTTATTTAAGAAACAGGTAAGTTTCCCAGGTAACCCTCAGTAGTCTATTCTTTCCAGTATGTAGATGAAATTCATATTGACCCTTTGGGACTGTAATCAGTATGAGTAAGGTGATTTCTTTGGGGAGGTGCATTTTAACATTCTCAGTGAGAAAAGGAAATATGGTGGTTTCCATCTTCAATTAATCTTCTGTGGTGTGACCTGCCAGCCAGTCCTTGTTACTGTTAAAAACCCTGGCCACTACTCTCAAACCTGCCACTGAATCATCACCATTCGTACTTAGCACATAGCCTTGCCTCCTCTCCACTGAGAACACTGAAGGCCTTCTGGCTGATTTTCTGCAGGTTCTGGTTCCATGTACAAATTGATCAGTTCCTGTATTCCCAGAGCTGTTCTTTCCTCCTGTCTCAGAGGATGAGGTACTTCTGCTGCTATTTGAGACCAGTCACTTGCCCAGTACCCTCATCTTCAGTGCCACCCCTTTGGCATATATTTTTCTGTCAGTTTCCCATTCTTCCTCCCCATTACGTATCCCAGTGGTTCTCATATGGGGACCATTTCTCTCCCCAGGGGACATTTAGCAATACTTGGAGACTTTTTCTCATAACTGGGTTGGTGATGGTGGTGATGATAATGGTGATGGTGTAGGTGCTACTGCATCTGGTGGGTAGGGACAAGGAGTGATGCTAAACATCCTACAGTGTACAGTACAACCCCACAGCAAAGAATTACCTGGTGCAAAATGTTGGTAGTGCCAAGGTTCAGTAACCTTCCTTCAAGCCTTAGAGTCTTGCTGTGATTCCTTTTTTTTCTCTGCCCATTTTTTTTATTCCTATAAAGTTTTCATCCCAGGAAAGCTTCCCTGAACCCCTTGTCCACTCCTTCTCTAGCTACTTAACCTTCACCTGTCCATCTCATCTAAATGTCTGCAGGAGTGCTCTATATATAGTCTGTCCATTTCTCCTCAAACTTTAGCTCTTGCTCTCTGGCTTGCCACCCTCACTACTTAAATTGTTTTTGCTGTGATTGCCTGTGACCTCTGGTGTGCTGCATCAGAGGCTTCAGTCAGTCCTAATTTTACTTGACTTTTCTGTTGCACCCAACATGGTTAATGACTCTCTACTTGAAGCAGTGTGTTCCCTTGGCATCCTGGTTGTGCGTGTCCTTCTCTTACATCTTTTTTTTTGCATTCTTTGTGGGCTTGTCTTGCTCCACTTGCTCCTTACCCACTGCTGTTAACCTAGGTTTGGCTTCTTGGCCAACTATTATCTCGAGTCATTGTCTCAATTGTGCCTAGAGTTTCGGTTGTACTTATATGCAGATGTTTTTCTACATTCTTTCCCTTCATTTTTCTATAAGTTTCTGATTCATTTTTATAACCTGCTGGCAATCTACACCTGAATAATTTTACAGGAGCCTCAGCATATGTAATGTGAAGTACAGCATTGTTTCCTGTATCTTGCTCCTCTTCCTTAATTTTAAAAAAAAGTCTCAATGCCTGTACCAATCATCCTGGCTCTTAGGTTAGATAGTTGGGTATTACCTAAGTCATATTTATCAGTTGCTAGTATGATATAAAATCTGATTTTGAATTTATCAATGACTTGCTTGAAAACCTGAAGTGGTGCTGTCAAGCTGACAGGAGAAGGAAAAAGTTAGGAGAAAGTCTGAATTCCCTTAGATGGCTCATCAGGCTTTCTTGTATGTTCTCTGTCTACCTACCTCACATCCTTTCTCCATTTGCCTCAAACACTATGCTCTAGCATATAGAGTTCACCATAAAATTTTGTTTCAAATTTGGTTATGCTGTCTCCTTGCCCTGAATGCAGTGTTTTTCTGTGGAGTGTGTGGGTCATTAGCTCTCTTGTGGGACTCCCTGTTTCTCATGGAAGCTACAGTTAATAATCACCTTTCTCCACTTCTCTGGAAAAATGTTATTGGGTAGTATTCCTTGTCCAAACTATCAGTTTAGAGAGTTGGGACTGGATAAATGCTAGCATTCGTCCTGCTATAAAAGGGTAGGCAGTGGGCATGGGTAAAGGTGTTTTACAACTTTTCAACTATTTGGTTTGTCATTAGCCTTTTCTTTTCTTAGTTTCTACTACCTATAAGTTTACTAACTTTCAAGGGTCCTTCTAGAAAAATATGTCTTTAGGGGGAGAGCTCTTTATTTTCCTACATGAAATTGTGGGTTCTTCAGCTCTATTGGATTTTCCCATCCATTCAGTCTTAACCTGCTCCATAACTCCTTGGAATTCCTCAGTGATCTATCTGCTGGAACATCTACATTGCCAGGACTTCTCTGGACTTATTTTTATATTTGTTTTGCTTATTTAATAGGTTTTAATGGTGGGAACAAAGGTAAGCACATGTGTTTGGTCAGCCATTTTAAAGCAGAACTTCAGTGCCCTACAGTTCTCAATTGTAGATGTCTTGGCAAAGAATGTCTTAATGTGAATCCTTCTGAAATTTTTTTATAATTTTCTTAGGACACTGTCTTATATGTCCTTTGGGAATCACTAGGAGTGGTGATACATGACATGGATGGGAGGGAGTGTGCCACACGTATGGAGGGTGTAGAGGAAACATGCTGATTTGGCTAAGGGAGAGGTTACCAGTTAAAACATGTTTATTACTTTGGCCAATCTGGTCAGCATTATTGGTTTCTTTTGTTATGTTTTTTAAATTAGTTTAAGATTGAACATTATAAAATTTATTTATTGGCCATTTGTTTTTTTCTTTGTGCATTTTCTTTTCATGTCTATACAGGTTTTAAAAAATATTCTTGCAGGGTTTGCATGATTCTTTCCTTTTAACATGAAATAAGCAAACTATGCCAAATGTCAGATCCATTGTTCATTTTTTTTAAGTTTAGATTTGTTATCTGATTCTTGGAAAATGAAAATCCACTCCTGGTTTTGTGATTATTTAATACATACCTCACAAGATGGCTATGAAAATTAAATCAAATAACATAAATGAAGTGCCCAACCCAGTACTTGGTACATAATAAGCAGCACTAAATATTAGTTTGTTTTGTACATTCTTTCTCCTTTGCCAGATTTTTAAAATAATGACAGCACCCATACTCTATCACATGTACTTACTGAACCCTTGTTAAATGAAGGGCAGTATGCCAAATGCCCTGAGGGGTACAGAGATGTTTAAGGCTGCTTCCTTGTCCAGGGATAAACATTAGCTTATTCATATTCATTCTCTCTCTCTCTCCCCCTCCCTCCTTCCCTCCCTCCTTCCCTCTCTTCCCCCTCTGTGTGTGTGTGTGTATTTAACCTTTCTAGGCTTTTTTTCCTTAACATGCTGTTCTGAAAACCTTTCAATCTTTACAAGTGTGTTATTTTATTTGAGCACAGAACACTTTAAAGGTTGTTGTGCTACATATAATCCATTACATTTCTATGAGAATAGTTATTAGCTCCACTTTCTAGATAGGGACCTTGAAGGGTGATCCGCCCAACTCCTGGCTGGGGTAAGAGTAGAATGTATTGGGATGCTAACCATTGTACTTCCAGCCTCAGTAGGTGCTGAATAAATATTTGTTGAAATAATGAACCATCTGTTAAGTCCATTCCTCAATTGCGTCTTTTCTTTACTGTTTTTCTCTCTTCCTTTATATTTTATGCTGCTAACGTGGTTAAAATAGCTTTCAAGTTCAGTGGTTGGTAGAAAAGACATTGGAAATTGGAAGACATGCTACACTGCTTTAGTCATAATGAAAAAGGAAAGTTTCTGTGCCGATACTGATTGTATTTGCCAATTAAACGTTTTGCCCTGGTGCTGCTTTTTTTTTTTTTGCAAGGCTACCTTTGTGGTTCCTGTAACAGCTGCAAGGGGCTTCCCAAGTTTGGGGCCAGGGTAAATGGCCCAATTTGTTGCACTATGAGGATGATTCTGCTGTTAATAGTCATGGTGTTTGTTTTTTTTTTTTCATTTAATCTCCAGTAAAGTAGGAAAAAATAAGCAATTTTAATTAGGCCGTGGAGATTTGAGGGGAAGACTTTTTAATGGATGAACTAGCAAATATACAAACTTCAGTGGAATAAGTGACTAACATCTCAGTTTACTGTGTTTAGCTTTTAGTAGTTTGTTGGTGTGGATAGTGAAGTAAGAGCTCTTAGTGAAAATGATAAGACCCCACATAGCATTGGTGATGGGACATCCATGGGTTTATTGCACTGCACACATGGAGTAATTCATTTTGTCTTAAACTTGCTAAATTAATTTCTTTTAAAAACAATTTCTAAACATATAGATCTTTTCATCAACTTTTGGTTTTCCCAGTTCAGTTTTCTACTTGGGAAGCATTCAATGAGACTTAAAAATAACCATTGTCTTGTAAAATAATGACATAGTTAAAAATAGGTCTTTGGAGGTTAGAAAAAAACTTGGTTTGATACTGGCCTTGACACTTCCTATCTGTGTGACCAGAGAGAAAGTATTTAATGACTCTGGGACTGTTTCCTTATTTTTTAAAGTGTTAGGATGAAATGTGATAATGTATGTAAAAATACTTAGCATCATGCCCCATGTATGGAAGTGCTCCAAAACCACTATCTTAAATCATGTGGCTTATTTGTTTAAGGATATAGCCTAGTGGCGAAGTATGGGGTTTTTCAAGCCTGACTGCCTGGGTTTGAATTCCAGTTCTCCCACTTTACTGGCTATGTAACTGATTTCTCTTTTTCTTCTTGTTGCTCAAATGAGATTTTTGGTAGTAAAGGACCATAAAGGGTTTTTGTGAAGATTAAATAAATTAATATAAATAAATTATATTTATTTATATAGACCAGTGCTTAGCATAAAGTGCTATCTATTTATTTTAGCTGTTATTATTTTATTACATTTGAAAATCCAGTACGTCACTAGATTTTTAATTTGAAATATTTTGTTCTACTGGAATTTTTTGTAACTCTTTTAAGATTTTATGTTCCAGGAGGGCAGGGTCTGGTCTGTTTTGTTTACTGCTGTGTTGGTAACATCTGGTATAGTGACTGGTATAGAGTACTTATTCAGTAAATATTTGTGGAATGAATGAATGAATGAATGATGAATGTTTCAATTACCTTGAATTACATTTGCTAGTATTGTAATTCAAGTAGTTTTTTCATTGTTATGTCACTAAAAAAATTTGTAATAAAACTTGCAATAAATTCCCAGTGTTTACAGCTGAAGTTCAGATTTCTTAGTTTTGCATTCAAAAACCTATTGAATCTAACCCAGGTTTCTTCTCTTTTAGAATGTTCAGTTTTGACCAGATATCCTTTTTCTATTTCAAACATATGATACTCTGTGTTGTTACTTAATTCACTGGGTGGTTGTGATTTCCAGGGAAATGGTAAAAATGAAAGCACTTTGCAAGTTATATATCATTATTATAATTATCTATAATAATCTTCAAGTGTTTTTAACCAAATTTTGCTGGACTATACCCTCTTCTTTTTGGCTCACACAACTTAACTGCAACACCACCATTTTTCCAGACCTAGTTCAAATCCTCTTTCCTGTGTCCCCAGTCTAAAATGAGCACTATTTTCTTTGAACATTTATAGCCATTGCGATTTATATGCTTCATTTGGTAATCATGGATCTGAATCCTTTCATCTTGCCTATTGTCTTGTATTAACTACAATCTTGAAGTGTCTAACTGTTAATAAAATCAGTAAACATTTATTGAACACCAATGTTGTCCTAAACTCTAGGCACAAAGTTTTCTTGTATTAATTTTAGTTTTCACAATTGAATTGTAAGTTACTGTTGGAAGATAAACTGAAGTATATTACATTTTTTGAGAGTTTGAGGAAAAAATCAATTTGAATTAGATGCACCAAAATGGAAGTGGTTAGGAGTGCTCCACTGATAGGAGCCAGGGGAAAGACTTATGTAGAGAAGGTGTGATAGCAAAGAAAGGAAATTATTTGATTGGCTATAGCTGAAGGCCTAGTTTTGGTTTGCCTTTGTGCATTAGAGCCACCACAGTTCAATGGCCTCCTTATATAATTAACACTACTTTATGAATAAAGACTATGCTGTATACTCCTTGGTTTCATGAATGATTATACATAATAAAATGTGGCAGTGGGTAATTAGTTGATGTATCATTGATGTTAAAATCAAATTGCAAATACCGTTTCCATGTTAGGACCAGCCTAGCATTTGTCTGTGATGCCTGGATTTTTGTTAATAATTGGTTTATATTTATGTTTTCTTTCTTCTTCAGTTTGTTTTCAAATATGTTGACTTATATCCTGTTTATTTCTCCTCCATGAAGATGCAAATGCTGTCTTTCCTTAAATTGCTTACCTTGGATTTTCACAGATCCTTTTGTTGGACAACTACTATTTCTCCCATATTCTTCAGTCTTTGTAAGATCTATCCCTGTAGTGATTTATTGAGGTCATTTTGTTTTAGTTTTTGTGCATTAAATCAAAAGAAGAAAATGTTAATAGAATTTTTGTTATTCATAATGAATTTGTTTTTTAAAAATGGTTTGAGGTTAAAACCAATAATAATAACAGTCTAGCACCAGTTGAGGGGTTTTTGAAGAGGCAGCTAGCATTCTTGGGGCTTTCTGAAGCAGGTGACCTTTGTGCACAGACTTGAAGGAGGAAGTGTTAGCAGGATGTATCTGGTGGGAGCCCCATTATTTGATAGATTGAAGTCAATAACTGGAAAGTTAAATTTAAAAATTGATAAAGCTCTAAGTAATTCATAAGAATGCACAAATAACAAATATTTTTGTCGTAAAGCATGTTTCTTTGCCAAGGCTTTTTTTTTTCCCCTGAGTATGGATCAGATCAGCTGGCTAAAGTTCTTGTATGAGCCATACTCGTAATCCATCCTGTGTCTTATAAGTCCAGTTTTAATTTCTTTTTAAAAATATTTATTTATTTTTAGAGAGAGGGGATGGGAGGGAGAAGGAGAGAGAGAAATATCAGTGTGAAAGAGAAAAGTCAGTCATTGCCTCTCGTATATGCCCCGCCTGGGGACTGAACCCACCACCTGGGCATGTGCCCTGACTGGGAATTGAACTGGCAACCTCTCTCTGCAGGATGATGCCCAACCAACTGAGTCGCACTAATCAGGGCCAGTTTTGATTTCTTGAAAGTGGAGCAATAATATAGACAACTTATGAAACCATCTAGTACAGAATTGAAGGTTTTTTACAGTGTTCTATCTTTTAATGTTATCTAACCCATATCTAATTGATAGCCACAGTTTTAAAGTGACTCATCACTTTCATCAAATCTTGCCAAAGCATCCTACATAATTTTTACCAAAATGGCAACTTTCTTTTAATTCGTTTACATACTATTTAGTTGAAAACCATGTGATGTGTATTACAAGAGGAGTTGACAGTTTTGGGGAAGAAATGCCAACTAAGTTTTGGATGCTAAGTGTGCAGATCAATTGAAAGAATTAGAGGAGTGAAGTTGAACTAAAGCTCAAGTTACCTATGAGCTAAAAACATTTGTGCTGTTTGCATCAGCTGGTCTGTTTTACAGAGGTCATGGGGAGTTGGCCTGTTAAGAGACATGCTGGAGGGTCAATATGGCTTGAGTGCAAATGGACTTTTGTAAATGCATTTTATGCTTTTCAAAAAGTCTATATTCCATGAATAATACACTTATTTACAATATAACAGAGATAAATGAGTTACTGAGTGCCTGGAGAAAATTTCTCTGTTCAAGTAATATCTTTTTGAAGCCTTTTCCCCACGTAGAGGTTCCCCCTTCTCCCAGACATAGGTGGTTTTTACCTCTTTTGAGCATATAAAATACCTTGTATAGGCCTTTTTTGCACTTATCATATGTAGTTAATTCATGGATTCACCTCTTCCAGGAGCTCTTCCTCTGAGGAGCTTTTGTACAATATCTGATCCATAGTTAGTACCCAAGATGTTGAATGAAAGAGTTGTGGCCATTTAAATTGATAATGCAACCCAGTCTCGCTGAGATTCATTTTTCATTGATGTGCCATAAGAAAATAAGCCATTATTATCGATAAATTGAGTCCAGAAAATATCTCAGTATACTTATACTCAAGTACATCGTATCCCATATATCCAAGATACTGTATTATATCTATAAAGTACTGAGTTTAATAATACATGATTCTTGTCTGTGGATGTGTAATCTAATAGTATGATGGGAACATATGGGGAGATGAGATTAATTAGAGACTGGAGGAATCTTTGTGGTTTTGACAGTACATGGGACCTTAACTGGATTGTGAGTGGTAACAACAGTTAGGACTACTGGGCACATATTTACTGCTTTATTGCACTTTTTTTTAAAGGGTGTTATTCGTTTATTTAAAGAGAGGGGAAGGGAGGGAAAAAGAAAGGGAGAGAAACATCAATGTGTAGTTGCTTCTCATGTGAACCCCACTGGGGACCTGGCCCGAAAACCCAGGCATGTGCCTGACTGGGAATCGAACTGGCGACCCTTTGGTTCACAGCCCACGCTCAATCCACTAAGCTAAACCAGGCAGGGCTTATTGCACTTTTTAAAAATTGAATTTATTGGGGTGACATTGGTTTACAAAACCATGCAGGTTTCAAGTATACAACTCAACTAAACCTCATCTGCACACAGCATCATGCACCCATCACCCCAAGCAAAGTCTTTTTCTGTCTCCTTCTCACCCCACTTTGACTACCTTCATCTACTCCAACTTCCCTTTCCCTTCAGCTATCACCACACTGTTGTCTGTGTCTCTGTGTTACATGAATATGGTGTTTTTTTTTTTTTTGCCTAATTCCTTCACCTTTTTTCATCCAGTGCCCCAACCTCCCTCCTCTCTGACAGCTGTTAGTCTGTTCCATGTATGCATGCCTTCATTTCTATTTTATTTGTCAGTTTAGTTTGTTCATTAGATTCCACAACAAAGTAAGATCATATGGTATTTGTCTTTCTCTGACTTATTTCACTTAGCATAATAATCTCCAGGTTTATCCATGTTGTTGCAAAGGGTAAGAGTTCATTCTTTTTTCACAGCTGCATAGTGTTCCATTGTGTAAATATACCATGACTTTTTTATCCACTCATCTACTGATGGTCACTTGGGCTGCTTCCAAATCTTGGCTATTGTAATAATGCTGCAATAAAGATGGGGTGCATATATTCTTTCAAATTAGTGTTCTGGGTTTCTTCAGATATATTCCCAGAAGTGGGATCACTGGGTCATAAGCAGTTCCATTTTTAAATTTTGAGGAAACTCCATACTGTTTTCCACAGTGGCTGCACCAGTCTGTATTCCCACCAACAGTGCATGAGGGTTCCCTTTTCTCCACATCCTCACATGCACTTATTGTTTTTTGATTTATTGATGATAACCATTCTGACAGGAGTGAGATAATATCTCATTGTGGTTTTAATTTGCATCTCTCTGATGATTAGTGGCATTGAGCATTTTTTCTTCATTTTTGTCTCTTGGCCATCTGTATGGCCTCTTTGCAGAAGTGTCTATTCAGATCCTTTGCCCATTTTTTAAATTGGGTTATTTGTCTTCTTGGTGTTGAATTGTATAAGCTCTTTATATGGGGTCTGTCCAGAAGATATCCAGCCACATAATATGAAAAATAGAGAAATTTATTGAAGAAGATACAAGATACAAGAAATATTGTACATAGGACAGTGACGCCTCAGTCCCTTTCAAAGCAGGCACCTTGGGACCTCACACAGTTCTCCTAATTGCCATCAGCTGCCCTGTCGTATTTTCCTGAATCTCATTGACAGTCTAAAATCTCTTCCCTTTCAAAGGTGATTTTTGTTTTGGGAAAAGCCAGAAGTCACAGGGCACGGCACCAAATTCGGGCTTTAGGGGGGCTGAGTCACCTGGGTGATTTGACGTTTTGCCAAAACTCTGCATGAGATGTGATGCATGAGTGGGCACGTTGTTGTAATGAAGGTGCTAGTCACCAGTTGCCCATAGCTGCAGCCTTCTGAATCATCCAAATAGTTTCCATGGGGGAATGTTCAAGCTTAATACGATATTTAATACAAATTCGTTGCTCTACTCACTCAGTCATTTTGAATGCATGGCCACACAGTACACATGCTCACACAATGGCATCTTTTACCGCCCCCACTGACTAGTACAGTGTAATCTTCATTGTTCATGCGTGTGCAGTCCAGTCCACTCTCCTTGACTGCCAGGTTACATTGATGTTGTACAAACAGTTCTTGTTATATTAACAATGGCTGGACTTTTTCTGGACAGACCTCATATATTTTTAAAGTAACCCCTTATCAGATGTATCTTTGGCAAATATATGCTCCCATTCAGTGGGTTTCCTTTTTCATTTGGTCGATGTTTTCTTTTGCTGTGCCTAAGCTTTTTAGTTTCACGTAATCCCATTTGTTTATTTTTGTCTGGATCTCCTTGGAACTCTGTTCCTTTACTTTCTGTCACGTACTCCCAGTCTTTTTCCATTTCTAGCCCTTTTCCCCTGCATTATTTTTGTGTTCTTTAACAATCCACCTTTGGCTATCTTTTTCTTTTTTTCTGGCTTTCATGTAACACTTTATTGTTTTAACCCTAACTTTGAGTTTACATACCTCTACTGGACTGTAACTTCTTTGAGAGTAAGTTGCATCTCTAGTTCTTAAATTATCTGGTATATAGTTTTGTAAGTAGTAGGTGTCACATACCATTCTCTTAAATTTAGCTTTTTTTCCCCAAACTTAGTTTCCCTTCCAGGCTTTCCTTTTTCTGTTCACGGTTTTGCAGTTCTCCCTTTAACTCTACATTCTGGTCAGCAAGTCCTGCTGCTTCTGTCTTCCAAGTGTTATTTGTATCCACAGCATTCTTTTCACTTTCATCATTGCTTGCCAATTAAAAAAAAACAAATATTGACTGCATATTATATTCTAAGCACTGTTTAAGTGCTGGGAATACAAATATTGCAGATCCAGCCCTTTGCTCTTAGAATACCAGTCAGGGAGAGAGACTCTTGTCCCGTACTTTATTGAGCATATGCTTTATTGACTGCCTTCTCTGTGCTGAGTGCTATTGTAGGCACAGATGTATAATATTATGGAGTCCTTTTCCTCAGGCTGCTCACCTCCAATGGGAGAGATCTAGAAAACATAGCTAGATCTCCGTCATTCTAAAGTACATTTTCCTCCTGAGGAGGTGCTTTAGTTTTTTAAAATCCAGATGAGTCTTGCCCTGGCCAGATAGCTTAGTTGGTTAGTGCATTGTTCCAATACACCAAGATTGCAGGTTTGATCCCCAGTCATGGCACATATAAGAATCAACCAATGCATAAATAAGTTGAACAGCAAATTGATGTTTCTCTCTTCTTCTCTCTAAAATTAACCAACCAATCAATAAATTAAACTCCAGATGAGTCTTAATCCTGGTACGTATGTTTAATGTAGTTTTTTATTCCCTCTTCAAGACTATTAAATTGGTGGTACTTACAACTAATAGAACCTTATTATTGGGGAACTACAGCAAATATCAGTTGTAAGTATTATGATAGAAGTGTGTATGGAGTTGCACTGTCAAGTGTGGTAGCTTCTAGTCCCACATGGCTACTTAATCAAGCTATACATTGATTACATTTAAGGTTAAATTAATTAAAATTAAATAAAATTAAAAATTCAGTTCCTCAGTTTCATTAGCCACAATTCAAGTACCCAATAATTTGACTAGTGGACAGTGCAAATACAGGACATTTCCATCATTTCAGAATGTTCTGTTGGATAGCATTGGTGTAGAATGTGGTTCACAGTTACACCTGGAGAGTTGGAAAAGATTTAATCATTTGCTTTCTGGCATTACTGTTAGCCATCTTTCTTTCTTCTAAGTAGTAGGTACCCAGAAAAAACTGGGACGTTAAAAGAGTTAGGATAAAAAGAGCAAAGGCTCTGCATTTTCAAACTGGGAAGGTTGATTAGCTGGTTTTATTTACCATGTTATCCTCGTGTCCTTTTTTAAAAGAGGGTTTCTTTTTAAAGCAGAGTCATACTTTTTCTCCCAGCTTAATTGAGGTATAATTGACAAATAAAACTGTGTATGTTTAAAGTGTACAAGATGATAATTACCACAACCAATTTAATTAACACATCCATCACCTCACATAGTTACCTGTTTTTTTTTTTTGTGAGATCACTTAAGATTTAATCCCTTAGCAAATTTCAAATATACAATATAGTAGTATTATGAACTATAGTCACCACATTGTAAATTGGACCCTCAGAACTTATAACTGAAAGTTTATACCCTTTGACCAGTATCTGCTCATCTCTCTCATTCCTCAACTGCTGGCAAGTAGCATTCTACTATTTCTGAGTTTCACTTTTTAAATTGTGAATTCAGCATGTAAGTGATACCATACAATACTTGTCTTTCTCTGGTCTATTTCACTCAATATAATGCTTTCCAGGTTTATTCATGTTGCCACAAATGGCAGAATTTCTTTTTTAAAAATAGCTGAATAGGCCCTGGCTGGTATAGCTCAGTGGATTGAGTGTGGGCCTGTGAAACAAAGGATTGAGGTTCGATTCCCAGCCAGGGCACGTGCCTGGGTTGTGGGCCAGTTCCCAGTGGGGGACGCACGAGAGGCAACCAGACATGGATATTTCTCTCCTTCTCTCCTTCCCTTCCCCTCTAAAGATAAATGAAAATAAAAATATCTTTAAAAAATAGCTGAATAGTATTTCATTTTATACACCCCTCCCATTTTCTTCATTCATTCATCCATCCATCAACTGGACACTTAGATTGTTTCTGTATTTTGGCTATTGTGAATAATGCTGCAGTGAACTGTGGCAGTGCAGATATCTCTTTGAGATACTGATTCTGCTTTTTTCAGATATAAACCCAGAAGTGTGATTGCTGGATCACATGGTAGTTCTGTTTTTAATTTTTTGAGAAACTAAAGAGGGCTTTAAAAACAAATTTTATCACACTGAAAATTTAAGAACTTTTATCCAGGTTCTTATCACTGATCAAATGGGATTCAGCAGGTAGCCCATTAAAGGCAATGGTTTGGTGGGATGCACCACAATGAAATTTTCCATGTTTCCAAATTTGATGTTCATAGTACAACATATAATTTCTCAGGGAAGATATAATTGGACATGAAATACTTACGCAAACTATTCACTCCTATTGACTTCTCTTTTAGTGAATGTGGTTTGCAATGACTGGAGCAAAAGTTTCCTGAATCTTTTTCTTGTTTCCATTTTATTGTGTGGTAGAACACAATTTATCCATTCTTTTATTAATGGATATTTAGATAGTTTTGTGTCTTTGACAAATACAAATAAAATGACTTAGCTTTTGGTGGGCAGATGCTTTCATTTCTCTTGGGTTAACTAATTTTAGTAGTGCGGTGGGAAAAGGCCATGGACAGGCTATCTCCATCAATCTCCACTTGTTCACCACCCTGGAGTTCTCTGAACCCTGTCCTTTTGGTTTTTTTTTTTTTTAATGGAGGTTTCATTAGTCTGGCATAATTGATTAAATCATGTGCCACTGGTGATTGGACTCAATCACAAATCCCTTTCCCCTCCCTGGAGGTGGGGTGAGGGATCTGAAAGTTCCAACTCTCTAATCTCTTGGTGGTCTCCATTGGCAACTCACCCTCTATCCTTAGGTTACCTGGGGCTTTTCTAAAGTCACCATATTAGCATAACAAGAGACACCTTTGTCACTCTCATCACTTCGGAAATTCCAAGAGCTCTGTCCCAGAAGATGGAACAGAGACCAAATATATATATCCAAATATATAAGACCAAATAGGTATTGGTCTTATATATCACGATATCACACTAATATATCAAAGATACTCAACTTTTGTTTTATTATTATTATTATTTTATAAATGAAGAAGTGTACATACTTAGCCATTGCCTTTTAAAACTATTTTATAGTGAGGCATGATAAACACTTAATAAGGTATACAAGATATTAGTGAACCACTTGCGTTGAATTGTCACAAAACCAGCACTTAATGTAACTTGACTCAGGCGAAGACATAAAACATTGCAAACTCCCAAAAATTAGTGTTGTATCAAGGGCTAGGAGTGATGGGTGTGGTCTACCCTAGGTTCTGATACTAACCATACATTTTCTATAGAGAATTTAAAATTAATGAAATTATTGACTAAAAGTCTGCTTTTTATTATTACCATGTGGGTCAATCAGTTAAAAATGTATCTTTCTGTATGTGTAATATCTGCTTTGTGGCTTACCTGGTCACTCTCTTTTTGATGAATAGAAATTAATATATTCCAGTTTATTTGTCCTTTCTTTTGGTGCTTGATATATCCATAAATAGATATTCTACATTTCTCTTAGGATCTTTATTGTTTTGACTTTTACATTAAGATATATAATGTACCTGAAATTAATGTTTGTGTATGGTATGAGTTAGAGATCAAGTTAAATTTTGTTCCCTTATGATATAATGCTTATCTATATATATTCATAGAGCTTATGCATATTCAAATGACTTGGTACCGAACTTTCTTGTTTGTAGTGCTAACTTTTCTGTGCAAGCATCCATTTCATGTATGATCTATTTTTGTGCTTCTGTTTGTTCCTTTTATCGGGTTGTCTAATGTTTGTCTTAATGACTGCTTTATGGTAAGTCCTGATATCCGGAAAGTCTTGTCTTCTTCAAGTGTGTCTTGTTTTCCTTGGTTGTTTGCATTTCTGTATACACATTTGAATCAGCTGATACATTTCCATTAAATATTTCTTAGGATTGATTGGGATGGTATTGGGTCTCTAGATCAATTTGGATGGAATTAACATCTTTACAATGTTATATCTCAGGAACATCACATACCCCTTCACTAATTAGTTATCCTTTAATTTTTTTTAATACTGTTTATTATAGCTTTCTATATAGAAGTTTTCCACTTTTTTGTTTATAGGAATTTGATACTTTTGATGGTATTGTAAATGGTATTAAAATTTATTTTCTAACTTTATTGCCGGTGTATAGAAATACAGTTGATTTTTAGATATTAACTTTTGTATCCCTCAGCTTTGATAAACTCATCTTTTCTGATAGTTTATTTTGGGTTTTCTGTAGGTACAGTCTATGAATAGTGACAGTTTTTTCCCTTCACTTTCAGTTGTCATATTTTTGTCCAGTTTTCTACTTATTTGCAGTGGAAGATTACCCAATCAGCTTTATTAGAAGCAGATATTCTTCCTAAGTGGAAAATTAAAACTGCATCTCATTCTCATTTCTAAATTGTCTTTGAATTTAAACCCATATCTCTGTGTGCCTCAATAGCCATGAGGCCCAGTGAAAGATAATAGTATCTTTCAGATATCATAAATGTTCCTAAAGGCTGTAAAAACAAATCTTAAGAAATCTTTATTTTAAATATGTAAAATTTAATCTTGATGATGAGAACTCAATGTGTTTCCCAAGGACTTATATATGAAAGTTTATCAGTAGTTTAAAGAATTCTTCAAAGTGGTGGAGTCACTAGCCACAAGGCACCTCTGTTGTATTCATTTTTCTGAAACATCATTCTTAGGTTCCTCCTACTAGAAGTAGCCCAGGGAGCAGTCCACTTTGCAGAGGGCATTGGCTTCCCGGGTAATGCCCTGTGATTCTGGTAGAGAGGAGCTGCAGGGAGAACTCTGGAAACTTTATGGGGAACGAAGTGGCATATGACTGTCAGTGTTGGCAGGTGTCCCGTAATGTTTCACAGAGGGACATTCCAACTTGTAAGTTGCTGGGTTGCAGCTGAGGCATCAGAGTCTTGATGCAGCTTGTCCTCTGGCAATGTCATGCATGCACCTGTGAGCTGGAGGAGTCTGTGGGCTTCTGTCATCAAGGGAGTCAACAGCTGTTGAGCAGTCTCAGGAAGATTATTGCAGCTTAAAACAGACAACCTCTGCTGGGTCATCTGCCCTTGAATATGGCAGGCTAAGTAGGATGGATATCTTAATGTCATGGTCATGAAAGAAATGGTAATTTATAAAAACTGTATGAAAATGTATGTTGGACTGTAAAAGTTGTTAAATTCCAAACAGACCCTTGAGGAATCTTTAGAAAAGGTGACTTTTAAAAAAAATTGTTGAAGCAGACCTGCTAGTGTCTGGTTCAGGACTTGAGTGCTTAATATATATTCGTTTTGGGGGAGGTTATATTTATAATGACTATTTAATAAGTTTTGCATTTTTATAATTTCTCCCAGTTTTATTGAGGGATAATTGACATACATCACTGTTGCAAGTTTAAGGCACATAACATGATGATTTGATTTCCACATATTGTGAAATCGTTACCACAGTAGGTCAGAACATTTTTATGATTTTAAAATTAGAATTCATGAGCCTAATGAATTCAGAGTTCTAATGAAATTAGAACTCAGAGACTTTTAAAAATTGCTAATTTTTAGTCATTTGTCTTTTAGAAAGTCCCCAAATGACAAATTGACTAAAACAGCACTTTAAAAACTAAAAATTTAACACATTCTTATTAAAACATCTTAGAATAAATACTATAATTTGCGTTATTTAATATATATTTTTATGTCCTATATTTAGGGAAATAATTAAAGATAAAAGTAATGGAGAAGTCTTTTTAAGGAATCATTTGGTAGAAAGCAGTGAACATTTCTTGCATAAAGTAGTAAGTGAATGAAGTGAACCTGCTTATCTCAGAAAAAAATTCAGCTTAGTAGTAACAGAGAAGTGGCTTTTCATAATTAAACCCATTTTGTCAGTACCGCTGGATTACAAATTGCTGCATTTTTAGTATATTGGTCAGGATTCAGTCTGAGAAATAGAACCACTGTGAATCTTATGGGATGAGGGATTTATTATAGTAATCAGACTGCACACAATTGTAGGAGGAACTGGGTATGTGAAAATCAAAAAGGGCAGGGATCAGAAAAATAGTCACTAATAGATCCTCCTGAAGCACTGGTATAGGTGGGTAAGTCAGAGCTTTTTGGGGAAGATCTTAAGAACCCCATGTATGTAATGTCATCAAAGTGGAAATGCAAAGAGGATGATTGTGGAGAGAGAGGTCTGTGGGAGGCTGTTACCTCTGTATAGCTACTGCCTCTGAATCCACAGCCCATAGCCAACCATCTATTGATGGATCTTGGACCACTGTTGGTCAGGTGAGAAAGAAGAGCTGGACACAGAGGGGACCAGAAGAGAACGAGGACAAGCTGAAACCTGCCAGGCACCTCTGCATTTGTCCTCACCTTGTCTAACCATGAAGACCTTCCAAGAGTTTGGCCATCTGTGTCTAATTTGGTATACCATATAGGGAAGGCAATTCTGGGAGACACAGTTCATGACAGGAAGCTGAACCAAATTCACAACAGAAAGATCCAATACATTGATTTTCCCATTTGGCCTATCTCTTTGGGCCTCATCTCATCGGTAGATGGCGGGGATGTTTAATATTTTGAATCTCAAGATTTCCATTTCTTTATGTATTTACTGAAGCAATGTTCATATGCTATCATCACTCGAGAATTTTAAATGCTGTCCTTTGGATAACTTTTCCTTATTGACACCATGGCCTTTTCCTAATGTATTTTACTATATATCATATATTGTGAAATGGTTACCACAGTAGGTCAGAACATTTTTATGATTTTAAAATTAGAATTCATGAGCCCACTCAGAGATTTTTAAAAATTGCTAATTTTTAGTCATTTGTCTTTTAGAAAGTCCCCAAATGACAAATTGATTAAAACAACACTTTATATCTTTATCTTATGTATTGCTTTTTCTCAGTATTAAAGTTTTACAATCCCATAAATGAATTTCAGATCAGAAAATATTATGCAAATTTTGGAGAGGAAACCAGGTACAAAATTTAAATATGAATAACACTTACATAGTCTTTGGTGGTTTTGGGGTTAAAAATAACCAAGCATGCAATAGGACTTTGTGCCAACTTTCTGAAATGTTAATATTCCACTCTACTGGTGTATTAATGGTACTAAAGGTAAATAAAAGGAGATGACTTTTTGCAAGAGATTTTAGTTTGAAGACTTCTCGGTTCTTTGAAATACAGAACCTCAAAATTTTGTCAGCTGGATTGACGCATTTAGCCAGCAAAATTAGGTAGTTTGCTATTCTCAGATTACTACTACATCCTTTGTGCTCCACATCTGCCTTCTGTCTTCTGCAGTGCATGTGTAATATACACATGCCTGCTAGTTCTTAACTTTTTAATGGGTGATCTGACAGAGTTGGGGAATAAGAGCATGATGAAGGATAGAAAGTGCTGCAAATAGTTTTCATTTTTCTCCTTCCTATTGTCCATATGGGGGGTTCATTCGTCTCTCCCATTTATTTCTTTTTCTTGGGTTGGAGAATCTCTTCTAATGTCTTTTAAGAACATTCACTGATAGTGACTGAAATACTCTGGAGAGTTAGATGTAGTCTTTGAGTATTTAATATATTCCAAGTTGGCTTCCAGTATCTGTTCATTATAGTAACTGATTTTTTTTTTAATGTAGGCGCTTGCTACCCAGGTAAAGGCTACATTTCCCAGTCTCTTTTGCAGCCAGGTTTGGGTACAGGATTAAATTTTGGCCCAAAGAATAGAGATGAAAATGATGGTACATCTTCTGTGTTGTACCCTAAAAGGAAAGGAGTTTTACTCCCTGTACCCACTTTTTTCTTATTCTCTGTGACAGGGATGCAAGCAAAATGGTGAAAGGTGAAGCAGATTCACCTACCCATACCTTGTACATGAGAGAGAAATAAATTTCTTTATTTAAGCCAATATTATTTTGGGTCTCTCTGTTAGAGTAACCAAACTGATTACCTAATAATACATATATTAATATATTAATGTGATATGCTTCATATTATAATTAGGCAATATCTTAAGGAATAGAAACTTGCTTAACCAACCATAAGTAAAATGAGGTTTTATTGTAAGAACCTGGTATGTCTCCTGGACTCGATTGCAGGAAAAGGTGGTTGCTTTTCTTGCCTCTTGTCTCAGATTTGCTTCTCTCCAAGTCATTTTCAAATTTTTTACTCATTCACTTGCAGGTAGTATGTTATGGCTGCTTCAAAATGGCAGCTTAAACTCCTGAGTTTACCAGACCTTCTAATCAGCTCTCTGTAGATTATTGTTGTCTTGGTCTCTTAGTTCTTGCTTCAAGAAAGTCACCTGAATCTCTTGAGTGATAAGACTGTCTTTTGTATGCTAATGAGATGACTCCCTGAAGAAGCCCCTGGGATAACTTCAAGTTAGGCCTGGTTACCAGAAGGATAAAGCCATGATTAGAAGGTTAGATCTCTCTATCCCCTCCTCCCATCCCCACCTCTGGGAGAGCAGGGGCTGGAATTTGAATTCAATTACAAATGATTTAATCAATCCTGCCTACATAATGAAACCTCCATATAAACCCCCAAATATCAGGGTTGGGGAGTCTCTGAGTTGGTGAGCACATTGAGGTACTGGGAGGTACTAGTAAGGTGATATGTACCCTAAGGGGACATGGAGGCTCTGTACTCCCCACTTCCCTACCTCACCCTGTGCATCTCTTCCATTTGGCTAATCCTGAGTTGTGTCTTTTATAAAAGTCAATATGGTAAGTAAATAAAAGGTTTTCCTGAGTTCTATGAGTCATTATAGGGAATTAATCAAACCTGAGGAAGGGTTTGTGGGAACTCCTACTTTTTTTTAAATCCTCACCCCAGGACATGCTTATTGATTTTAAAGAGAAGGTAAGGGAGGGAGAGAGAGAGGGTAGCATAAATTGTGCTCTCTTAGGCCCCAGGGCTGTCTTGGGAAGGCTGTGGGGCTGCATCAGAAATCCTCTTTTTTTATTGATGTTCAAGTACAGTTGTCTCCATTTCCCCTTCCACCACTCCCCACAACCCCAGCCATTCCCACCTCCGACCCTCGATCCTATCCCCTTTTGGTGTTGTCCATGTGTCCTTTATACATGTCCTTTGACAACCCTTCTACCTTGCCCCCCCATTATCCCCTCCCACTTCCCCTCTGGTTACGGTCAGTTTGTTCTTAATAGAAGTCCTCTTAACCATATCTTGTTGTCTGTTCCTCTGCCCCCCAATCAGATAAATAGGGAAAGAATGTGTCTTTTCTTTTGCCATAGTACATTTTTATTAATTAGTTATGTATTTAAATTTATTTTGAACTTAATTGAACACATTCATCACTTAATGGCCTTGATGAAATTGCTTATAATTTTAACTGCATTTCTTTGGTCAAAGGAATGTTACTTACCTTTCTAAACTTAGGACAAACAGCTGAGGAAGTGTAATATCGTTAGTTTGATTTTCTTCAGTTCCTTCTATATTTTAAATAGGACACAAATATCTGTGTAAATAAAAATAACTTCCTCCCAACCCATTTGGAAATTATCCCAGACTTCCTCTTCATGCCTTGCAAAGTTGCTGCTGTCTAGTCATGATTACTATTTGTTTTTTTTTTTTCTTTTAACATAAGTGATCCTCCCAGGAATAGCTTAATCACCAGATGTTTGGCCAGCAGTATTCCTCTTATTGTGGTTTTACAGTTTTTCTGAAATAGGCTGAAAGAAATCACTCCATTCCTTCCCTTGTTCTAAGATGATTTTACTCAATGGTTCTTGAAACTTACCTTGGTAAGTGAATTGGGACCATAATGAAAAGAGACAGGGTAGAGTATATATATATATATATTTATATTTATATTTATATTTATATTTATACTAGTCCCATATGAATTGACCTTTATTAATTGAGGATTTCAACACTTATTTTAGTTTGAGTGTTTCTGGGTATTTAGAAATGAAATTGTGGGACTTGAAAGGAACCTCAGAGATCATCCAACAGAGGAGCCTTATTTTTAACTGAGGAAATGAGAGTTGTCAAGGTCAGCCATAAATCTGATACTTTGGCTTGGTGAAAGAAACCGAAGCTTCAGAATCTCCCTGGTGTAAATCTAGAGACATGATAAGAAGCTCAATTTGTGACAGCATTCACACTGTTTAGCTTGGAAGCAGCCTTTGTGAATTTTGCAGATTATCAACTGTTTGAAATCTCTTGATGTCTTTAGGACAAATAAACTCTACCATATACCTTTATACATTTCAATTAGTGAATTTTCAAACTTACCAAAAAAAGCAATAAACCTCTTTCTAAAAACATAATCTTATGTAGAACCACAGTGTACAAAATATAAATGGTATTGAATTAAACAGTAATTTTAAATAGAATTTTGATTTTTTGGAAAATAAATTAGTGAGAAAACTTAAATTTGTGAAATGCTGTATTAAAGTATATACATATTTCACTTCCAACTCTAGCTTAAAACAACTGAATGGATGTACTGTAATTTATTTAATCAGGGCCCCTCATGCTTTCATCAGTTGAGAGCATTAATATATGCTCTTATCTATATTACTTTTGGGTTTTGCTAATCCAAAAAAATTGCTCTCAGTGTAGTTTTTTAAAAAAGATTTTATTTATTTATCTTTAGAGGGTAAGGGAAGGAGAGAGGGAGAGAAATATCAATGTATGGTTGCCTCTCATGTGTCCCCTGCTGGGACCTGGCCTGCAACCAAGGCATGTGCCCTGACTGAGAATCGAACCTCGATCCTTTGGTTCACAGCCCATGCTCAATCCACTGAGCTACACCAGCCAGGGCTCAGTGTAGTTTTAATCTTCAGTTTTTATTACATGTAAAATTGAGTAACTTTTTCTATTTTTAAGAGCCATTTGTGTTCCCTTTTCTCTGAACTATTCATTCATATCACTTGGTCCATTTTAAAAATTGGGTTTCTGCCTCTCTTATTCAGCAGTAGGAACCTTTTCTGTGTTAGGATATTAACTCTGTAACATAAGTTGCATATTCTTCAGTTTATTTCTCTTTTTCCTTTGGTTTTTGCCTTTTGTTATTTTTATGGATATCTGAACTCAAACTTAACATGGCTAAAATGGAATCCTGGATTTCCTCCCTTCCCTTAACCTGTTCTATCATGGTCTTCCTCAGATCAAGAAGCAGCAACCTCCATCTACTCATAGCCCAAGCCCCATACCAAGAAGTTTTCCTTGATTTTTCTTTCCCTCACTTCCCATCTGTGATCTATCCCCAGTTGTGTTGGCTTTCCTTCCAGATGTATCCTGAATCTATTTATTTCTTTTCATATCCACCTATTTAGTCCATCTTGCCCTTATCCTTCCCTTGGTTGGCTACAATGGCTTCCTAGTTGTGATACCCTCAAACTGACATCTCTCCTTCCTGGAACCAAGCCATTCTTTGTTCTGTAGCTTATATGATCCTTTCAAAATGTATCTGATTGTCACACCATCCTCTGAACCCACTCCTCCCATTTTTGTTCAGAACCCTCCATTGGCTCCTTATGTCTTAGGATAAAGATAAAACTACTTAAAATCTCAACCTACGACTTCTCCACCTTCACCTTGTACTAGGTTATTAACCGCTTCACCGTCATCACCTTTGATTGATTTGTCTACCGCTTTCCTTCTTGACTTGGGACTTTCACATACATCGTTCTCTCCTGGAGCATCCCTCCTCCCTCATTAAATTTATGTCTACTTGTCCTACAGATCTTAGCTCACTCCACTCATTGCTTTCTTTGGAAGAGCAAATACTCCCTAATTAAGTGGAAAACTTCTTGTTACAAGCCCTGGTAGCACCTTAGAGCTTTTTAAAATAACATATGTAGTTACACTTTTATACTTGTTGTGTGATTCATTGATAAACTCCATGAGATAAGGGATCTTGTCTATTTCTTTCACTGATATATCCCCGATGTCTCTCACACTGGTTGCATGGCATATAGTTAGTGCTTGTGACATATTTATTGAATGATTGCTTAATTATAAATTATTAGGTTTACAGAATGTACTGTTGTTACCCTTTCCAAAAACTATGACTACAGTTGCTCTTGGCTAGTCTTTTTTTAAAATAATTTTTTACTTTTGAATTAAAGTTGACATACAATATTATATTAGTTTTAAGTGTACAACCCAGTGATTAAATATTTATATAACTTGTGAAGAGATAAGCCAATGAATCTAGTACCCATGTGACACCATAGATAGTTATTATAACATTATTGACTATATTCCCTATGCCATACTATATATCTCCAGGACTATTTTGTAACTACCAGTTTGTACTTTTTGATCCATTCCCTCTTTTTGCCCATCTACCCAACTCCCCTTCCATCTGGCAACCATCAAAATGTTCTCTGTATCTATGAGTTAGTTTCTGTTTTTGTTTTTGTTTTTAGATTCCACATATAAGTGGAATCATGGTATTTGTCTTTCTCTGCCTGACGTACTTCACTCAGCACAATACCCTCTAGGGTATCTTGTCTCCATTTAGTTTAATTTTTCTTCTAGAGTTTTGTTCTGTTCTTTCATATTGGACATGTTTCTTTTTCTCCTCGTTTTGGCTGCCTGTCTGTGTTTGTATGTATGTATTAGGTAGAGATGCTATGCCTCCAAGTCTTGGTAGGGTGGCCTTATGTAGTAGGTGTCCCTTAGGGCCCAGTGGTACAGTCTCCCTGGTCATCTGAGCTGGGTGCTCCAGGTGTGTCCCTTGTGTGAATTGTGTATGCCCTCCTGTTGTAGTTGAGCCTTGATTACTGTTGGGAGGAATCAACCCTCAGGCTGATTGCTTGTGAGGCCTGGCCACAACTACAGTGGAAGAGCCATTGCGCAGGGGTTGTCCCTACATAGCAAGATTCACTTCAGTGGAGCTCTAGTGTCTTCTGAGTCTGCCCTTTGAATGTGTCATTTGTGCAGGTAGTTGGGTGGTGCTTTGGCGTGGTCTGAAGATGGCCACCAGATGTGTTGGTTCTGGTGCCTCTTGGGAAGTACAAGCTGAAGTCAGCCACTGCCTGTGCCCTGCTTGTAACCATCTGATATGAGCTACCAAGTTGTCTGCAGATTGTCTTGGACTTCAGTTGTTTCTATCCTTTTTCATCTGAAGATTATTTTATTTGGAGTAGAAGATAATAACTTAGATCATATATCTTGACCCACATCAACCCCACAAAACCTTAGGTGGTCCCCAACTTCTGTTAAATTTATTTAGAATTTAGAGACCAGGACAAATTATTCCATAGAAACCACAAAAAAGTTGATACTTACATTTTCATGCAGGTGCTTTCAAAACCTTTTAAACCAATAATGTATCTTAAATGGTACAGTATTTGTATGAATCTTGAATTTTTCTGATCCTTATTTAGCACTGAAGGGAAGCAGAGTTTGTTACCCTAAAATATGTCTCTTTGGATATTGGGGATATTGATTTTAAGCCTGTTATTAAGGAACAAAAGACACATGAAAAACCTTTCACCTCTCCTCTTTCTAAAAGGAATTCAGATAGAGGACCTGTTCCAGGAAGGGAGATAGCATCAGATAACTAGTTTAATATAAACTAGTGTGTGATAGACAGACAGGTCCACTTGTTCAAAGTCTGCTCTGTGTCTCATTGTTTAAGATAGCCCAGCAAATACTCGTATTTTTACCAAACATTTGCTTTTCCATGTCCATGTGAGTGGCCTTCTCCTTTGAAGTTCCAGACTACTCTCCCCCCTCCCCTTCTCCTTAGCCCCAGAATAACATATAAGCCTCAACTGCCCAATCTATCTGGGGGTCTCATTATGGCACTTCCAAATGTGCATTTGTATAAAAAAGTTGAACATTTTCTCCTGTTAATCTGTCTTTGTTAATTTGATTATTAACCCAGCTAGGATAACTGAGAAGGTGGGAGGAAAATTATTTTTCTAGCCTCCACAAGTCTTTTTCCCAATCTGAACCATGAGGCCCTCATTCTGAGAAAGGGCTATAAATTGAATAGGGTTGGCAGTGCTGGGCGAAATATCAAATAGCTGGGTAGGAGACACTTGAGTTGGTGTTGGATTTCCTTCCTTGTGGGAGGATTCTAAAGGTAAAGGGTGGGAAGGCTATCTACATGTTTGGTAGTTTGAAATTTTTATGCTATTAAACTGTGTATATTACTTATGATAGTTAAATATCAGTTTGACTTAATGATGGGAACTGAATGATAGAGAATGGATTTATAAATCAAATTATTCTCCACTATTGAGGGAATAAAGCATATGAAAAGGGGTCAGGGGTCCCATCTAGGAAGAAAACAAGTGGGAGTGCATTACCTCCTATTTTAGATTCAACATGGAGTGTTCTTTCTCTACAAGAGTGTAATCTGGACTTTTTTTCCCACGATGCTGTGCTTTTCATAGAAATGGTTTCTTTCCATATGTGGATTACAAGTTTTAAGATGTTTTCAAACCATTTGAACTCTCTTATTATAACAGAAATGTGTCATGTACCAAATTCATTCCTGTGCACTTTTCAGTGACAAAATGGTTCTCTTATTTGTGTGTATAAATATAACATCAGAAACAAAAACAAAACTCAACTGATTTTGTACTGTCTTTGGGAAGAAGAAAAGATCCACTGAGGCGAAGATTATAATTTCAGCTGCAAAGGAAATATTCAGGGTCCTGGCAACTCTTAAATTTAGTATTACTAATAATGAAATAAATTATAAACTTTACATTTCTGTCAGTTCTTATACATATAGGTACCTGCTTACTTGCCAATGCAGAGACAAGATTACTTAATTCTAGGTATGTTTCTTAGTGCAAGACAAATCCACTTTAAAATGCATTCTGTTACGTTTATGAAGTTAATGATTAGCAATCAAAAACTCAAATGATTTTTGAGAGATTCTTAGATCTTTGCATTGGAAAGGACCTTAGAGCACATCTAGTTTAGTGTTCTCTTTTCCACCAAGGCCAAACTTCTTCCAGTGGTCTCTCCCTGCCTCTTCTTGGTCCCCTGTCCAATATGCTTGATTACAGATCTTCTGTATCCTTGAATGTATCAAGTTTTGTAAGGCTCTTTGTACTGCCTCCAATGCTCTTTTCACATCCTTACTCCCATTGCTTGCTTTTTTACATTCAACAGATTTTACTCAAATCTTACCTTCTCAGACAGGCATTTACAAAACCATCCTATCAAAAGGACCACTCCTCAATTGCCATAACACTGTATAAGTAGACTTTTTCCCTTTATAATCCATCTCACTATTGTAGGGGTGGAAAAAATTTCCCTTCTAGGTTCTTTGGCTGGTCTAAATAATAAAATTGATGTAAGGCAGATTAACAGAAGAAAAACAAATTTAATTTCATCGGTACAGGGCTTCATAAGAAACAGCCAGGTAACTGAAGCTTATCTAACATTCTGAGTTAAGGAAGGGGGGGGGGGGTCTGGTGACAGATACAAAGGGGAGGAAGGTCTTTGACAAGAAGGCCAGAGGATATTTTTGGAAAACTAAAGTTGCTTTGTTATGCAGATGAAAGGTGTCTGGTAATAGCTGTCTTCCTGGTAGAGGCCCCACTTCCAAATTAAATTTAAGCAATTGAGTAGGGAGGTTAAGAGCTTTTCCTGAATTTGTTGGGTTTTGATTGCCTTTAGCTTAAAATAATCCTTAATGCCAAAGAGACATATTTCGGGATAACAAATCTGCTCACTCTCTGGAATGATCATGTTTGCTTTTCTCCCCTTAGTAGGTTCCGTGGGAGCAGTGGCCACATCTGTGTTCTTCATAGCTGTATCCCCAAACATCTATAAGTGGGCTGGTCCACTGTAGGTGTCTGACAGATTTTATAAAATGAAAGAGTAACCATTAGTGGTTCGTTGTTATCCAGTTACTACTGAGTTGAAATCTATTTCCTTTCACTTCTACCACTCATCTTAGTTCTTCCCTCTGAAATAATTCAAATCACCTGCTCTACTCCTTCTTTGTAAAGGGTCTTCACAGACATTTGGATGTTAGTTATCTCTCATTGAGGCCAAATTCATTCAATTTCCTCACCAGCTCCTTATCTGTCATAGATAGGCATGGTCAGCATCCAGTTATCCATCACAGGAAATTTTGGTTTTGTTGTTGATATCCAACTCTAGACAGAGTACATTTTGTGTAGTCTGACCCTCAGAGATAGTTTAGTTAAACTTTTTTGGTCAATGTTTATCTTTGATAAAAATTATCTTTTACCTCCATATAAATGGCCAAGGAAATATTTATATATGATGTCATTGTCAGAATTACTCTTGAGTTCTTAACTTGTTTTATTGTGCAATGTAACAGCATAGAAATACATAGAATATAAAAGCACATTCTAATGTCTATCACTCAAGTCAAGAAATAGAACATTGTCATGGTCCCAGGAAGCCCTATTATTATTATTATTATTATTATTATTATTATTATTATTATTATTATTATTTTAAATCCTCACTGGAGGATATGTTTATTGATTTGAGAGAGAGAGAGAGAAACATTGATGTGAGAGAGAAACATCAAATCAGTTGCCTCTTGTATGTGCCCCAGCCAGGGATTGAACCCACAACCTAGGCATGTGCCCTGAGATCAAACCTGCAACCTATTGATGTATGGGACGACGCTCTAACCAACCAACTGAGCCACCTGGCCAGAGCAGCCCTGTTATTGATATAGGCATTCCAGGAGTCTTGGGACCTGAGAGTCCACAACCCACTGTGGGTTCTTGGCTTCGTGAAGGGAAGAATTCAAAGGCAAGCCAGCATAGAGGTTCAAGTGAAAGTGAGTTTATTATTTATGAAGTGGTGAGACAGAGAAAGAGCTATTCCACAGACAGAGGAGCCCTCCTTTGGCAGAATTTGGGTGCTTTATTAAGGGTTATTCAATCGGCATTGGAGTGGGGTATTCAATAAAGGGGAGGAATAATCAGGATCATCCCTGGAAAGGGGTGGAGATATTTCAGAGAAGATTCACTGGCCATGTTGTGTTCTTATATGGGCTTTCTATTTCAGATCATGGTGGCATGGTGTGTGTCTGTTTAACATGCTAATGCATTACAATGAGTATATAATGAGGCTAGGGGTTATGTTTAGGTGAAATTAATTGCCATGTTGAACTGAGCTTGTCTCCGACAGTTTTAAGCCAGAAATCTGGTGGGAAGTGGTCTTCTTAACAGCTTCTGTAGCTTTTATTGATTGCAGCTGTTTGGCCATATACCCTATCTCACTATGTATCCCTTCTCAATCTCATCTCCTTGGAAGTAATTAATGTTCTGATTTTTAGAACACTTCCTCGGTCACTTATTTTTTTATAGATTTACCACTTATATATGCATCCCTAAATAATATAGTTCAGCTTTGCCTGTTTTAAAACTGTATGTAAATGCTGTGATACTGTGTTAGTTTTCTGTTTTGTAATGAATTACCACTAGCTTAGCAGGTAAAGATAGCACATGTCTATTAGCTCACCATTCTGAAGGCCATGAAGTGGCTGGATTTCTCTGCTGAGGATATTATAAGCCTGAAATCAACCTATTGGCTGGGTTCTCTTTCTCTGTGATTAGTTCTCTTTCTCCTTTGATTAGTTCCAAAGTTGATTTCTAAGATCCAACTCTTTGCTCTTTTGATCTCTTGATTGTTTGTGGGGGAAGGAAGTTGTTTTCCTCAACCCTTTTAGGATTTATTTTTGGTCTGGTCTAATAATTAAATCAACATGAGACAGATTAACAAGAGAAAATATCCAAATTAAATTATATATGTATGTATGGGAACCCCACATCCTGGGAGACTCAGAGACCTCCCATACAGGACATGTTCTGAGACAAAGGTAAAATGCGGTATATATGGCATCCTGAAACAAGAAATGAGGTAAGATGCCTTGGGGCTTCAGAGGAGAGGAGGGTTATTTGCAGAACTATAAGAAGAACAGATGTTCAGTAATAAGAAGTTTGCTCTGCCCTATAGATAGGTCATAAAGATTTATTTCTGTTGATAAATCTTATTATGGACAAGGCCCCCAATTTAAATTCTTTCAGAGAGGTAAAAGTTCCTTGTGAGCCTGCAGGATCTCCATTGCCTTCAGCTCAGAATAACCCACAGGCCAAAGTAGCATGTCTTGGGGGATGCCTATTCTGCACCCCTTCATGTGTTTTTATTTAATGAATTTCTGCTCTTAACTATTTATATCTTTATATTTTCCTTGCATGTATTTTGCTGTTATTTTTAACCTCTTGAGATTTATGCTCACCTTATTCATTTTTAAAAAATATTTTCTGATATACGCATATATAAAGGATCTCAGTTACCCCAAGCATTGCTTTAGCTTCTTCCCATAATTTTTTATTTTACATACCTTTTATGATTTCTTATTTGACTGACATTTTAAGAATGTACTAATTTTCAAACATATGAATATTTTCTAATTCTTTTGTGACTGATTTTTTTTTTTTTTTTGCATAGTCACATTGTGGAGAGAGAACATCCTTGTAGTTCAGTCCTTGTCATTTGTTTTGGATTGCATTATGGCCTTGCACATTATCACATTATCAGTCTTTGTAAACGTTCTGTGTGTGCTTGGGAGAAAAAAGATATTCTGCACTTCTTTGCTACTGCTTATATGTTCATTTGGTCAAGTTTTTAAAATCTATATATCCTGGTATTTTTCTCCTTAAACTGTCTGCTGAATTTCTTTGCTATTATTCTTTCAGTTCTAGAATTCTAATTTATTTTTTCAAATTTGTTCTTTTACCTTTTAGACCTTCAGGTTCTGTCAAAATGTTCAACTCTTGGGTTTTTATTAATTCAACCTTATAGTTGTTTTATTGGCTATTCCTGATAATTCTAATATTAGAAGTCTTTGTGGGTCACTTTCTGCTTCAGTACTTTCTGTTGGTTCTTGTTTGTGGTATTTTATTACCTTATGTATCTGGCTATTATGTACTGCACAGTGTAAAGGAGAAATTATCTGTAGCAATATTGTGAGGCTTAGTTTGAAGTTATCTTCTGCAGAGACCTGCTTTTTTTTTTTTTTTTTTTTTTTTTTTTTTTTTTTTTTTTTTTTTTTTTTTTTTTTTTTTTTTTTTTTTTGCACCCTCACTCTTGTCCTACCCCATTGCTTCATCCAGACTGCTGGTGACACCGCCAATGTGAATGTTGGACCACATGAATCCAACAATCCAAGGTATACCTAGAGGTTTATTTACATTATCCAGGTGACATTAAGCTATAATTCACATCTGTCCAAGGGCTGATTTCTTTCTGATTTCTTCTGTCCTGGGAGTATAGCTTTTTAGTGTTTCTGCTTCAAGTGAGTGGTGGCTTATCAAACTTCTTCCTTTTGAAACACTCTTGCCTTTGACTTTTGCCCATGAATTTGTAAGGGTATCAAGAGTAAGCTGTTTTCTCCCCCACTTTTTCTCTGGATCTTTGGGTGCCAGAGGGCTAAAACCATTTTGGGTGATGTGTATTACATCTCTGGGTTCTATTCTTTTGCCTTGATTTTAGCCATGTAATTCTTCACAATCTTGTTAAGTCTTTGGAGTTTGGAGGCTGTTTTTAAAAAGTATTTGCTCCAGAATTTGTTTTTACCCTCAAAGAGACATTTCATCCAAGTTATTTAGTTATTTGAAGTGAAAATATCTGAGTGTTTATGCCTTAAAAATTAATTAGTGTTATTCACATGAAATTGTAGTTATTGACTTAAGAATGTCCAAATCTACAGAAAAATTTTATATGAATTTATTTGAGCCAAAATTTCAAGGATGTGCCCAGAAGCAAGATCTCAAAGGGATTGAGAAAATGCTGCAGAGAAGGGCAGATTTGCAGCTCCTTTTTTACATTTAGAATCAAAGGGGAAAGTATAAGGAAGGTTATATAAAGCCCATTGGTGGTACATTAAAGAGACAAGAGAAAGCAAAATGGGGAAATCTCTGGGATTGGATAAAAAGCAAAATGGAGAAACACATTTCATTGACATTGGTGGGTACAGGACAGCTAACATGTACAGTAAACCGTGTGTAACAGGGAGGAGTCTTGTGGTTTTGTGCTCTGGTGCCAGCTGTTGTGCCTTCCAGGGTTCTGGAAGAGGAAATTACTCTGATACTTCAAAGGCGTGTTATCCTAGATGCATGAGAACAATGAACGAGGCTCATTGAACGTTAAGATTGAATTTTGCTAAGGTAGCTGTAGGCCTGGGACGTGACTTTTGGTCACTGAGCTTGTTGGCTCTACTAACTTGCCCCCTTTTTATTTACATAGTTACATTCCATTTGGCGCCATCCCCCCACCCACTGTGAATACTGGTAATTAAAAGACTGTTCTTGACACCTATGTTATGTATTTACTCACACATTTAAATTCTGATTCCCAGTTTACATTACTCAGTAGTTTTGATTTCCACAGAGAATAAGTAAATGGGACCAAATGTTCTTTACATAGACTTACATGCAGAACTTTTGGAGTGCTGAGTCTCCTTAGAGGGAATAACATTTTTTTCTCTAGTTTCCTTTAAAATGAGTCATATACAATTATTGGCAAGAGAATGGAATATTTACATGTTTCCTGGATGATTCATTCTCAAACACTCTGAGCATCTTTTACCCGGGGTATGACTAACTTAGATTTTCATATGGCTGGCTCCTTGTTACTGATATTTCACCTCAGATGTCACCTTTTCAGAGAGGCCTCTCTGAATAATCATTCCTTTTTTTGTCCTTTGTAACATGTATCAGTATCTAATAATAATCTTGTATTTTTTTCTTCCCTCAGCAAAATGTAAAGCTCCATGAAGGCAAGGACTTTGCCTATTTTGTTCACTACTGTCTTGTGTATTATTTATCCATTTCCTGAAACATGTTAGGCATTCAGTAATTAGTTATTTAATGAATGAACTGAATATTAATTCCTTCTGAAATTGTGACATCATTTTCTCTAAATGTAACAGTCATCCTTTAACAATTTGTGATTCTATTAAAGTTTTCTAGAATATAGTCTGCTTTCTCTTGCCTTTTTTCAAAAACATCTTTTGTAAATGTTGAATGAAACATCAGATGATAAGAATCTGACCTAAAGTAAATGTTAGAGTGGCAGATATTTAGGATTAGGGACAACTGTGACTTTCTTGTTACATATTGAACTGAAACTAGCTTAGTGTGGCTGGAGTGAAGCAAGCCAAGAGAACTAGTCAGAGATGATGTCAGAGGAAGGTAGGTCAAGGCCCTGTGGCTTTTGTGGAGTTGGACTTTAACTCTTAATGATAAGGGAGGCCATTGGAGAGTTTTGAGCAGAGAAGTGGCATGATCTTTCTTATCCTAAAGACTCCTATGTAGAGAACAGACTGAATTCAGAGGGAGGTGAGAATGGAGCTGTAGGGATATTTAAGTAAGTATGGTCTGCTTCTGGGCTCTTACATCAGTTCCACTGGTTAATTTGTCTATATCTGTGCCAGGAGCATCCTGTCTAAATTTCTGTAGCTCAGTTCTGACCTTCAATATATTTGGTAGGGCTTACTGCCAGATCCTACGCTCAAGCCTGAGCCTTCTTACTTTTCTTACCAGGGATGTGTGGACTCTGTTCTCCCATGTATATTTTAGAATGAACTTTTCTTAATTCCTCAGAAAACCCAAGGATTTTGATTGGGATTGCATCTCCATTGGTTAATATGGAGAATATTGAATCTTCTGAACTTAAAATTGGGATGACTCCATTTATTTAGGTAATCTTCATATATATAAATTTGAATAGAGGCCTTGAATATTTTTGTTATGTTAAATCCTAAGCAACTTTTTTAATATAAATGTGATTTTTTGAAAAACTATATTTTGTTTCTTGTTGCTGTTTACAAATGCAATTGATATTTGTATATTAAATTTATATTCAGCTACCTTGCCAACACTTACAATTCTAATTTGTAAATTCCTCTGAATTTTCCATGTAGACAATAATATCTGTAAATCCTATTCTGTTCCCCTCTTTCCAATCCTATATATTTTATTCATTTATTTTTTTTCTTATTTTACTGAGCTGGCTAGAACCCACCAGGATAATATTTAATAATAATGCTAGTAAGTATTAATTGTAGGACATTTTGTCAAGTTCTTAATTTTTAAAGGGACTGGGTCTAATATTTCACATTTAAGAATGATGTTGTAGGTTTTTGTCAGATACTTTTATCAGGGTAGGAATGGTTTAGAAGTATTTAATTATGGACATATTACTCCTTAGAAAGTTTGCCTCAGTTTACATTCCTGCTATCAGTGTACAAAAATGCACATTTCTTCATGTTAATACCATATGAGGTACTCATATTTTTTTTTAGATTTCAAATTTCATAGGCAGCAAAAAAAATTTCTTTACTGGTTTTGATTTATCTTTTAACCAATATTTTGTGTTGATACAGCTGTTAATCTTTTAAATGATAGGATAGGTTTTCTTTTAAACAAAAGAACTTATTTTGAAATAATTTCAGATTTAGAGAAAAATTACAAAGATAATACAAAGAACTCTCTGTTTCCTGGACCCTTAACCCAGGTTCCCCAACTGTTAAATTAACATTTTACTATATTTACTTTATCATTTTTTTCTCTCTTCACAAACATATTTTTTCTGAATGGCTTAAGTTGCAAACTTTATCTCCAAAAACTTTGGTGTTCTTTTCTCTTTTTTTGTTAATCTTTTTGTTATACTGCCTTATTTTAGAGATTTTGGGCTGTGCTTTATTATTTATTTTATCAAAATATAATTGACATAATAACATCATATTACTTTCAGATACACAACATAATGATTTAATATTTGCATATATTGTGAAATGATCACCACAGTAAATCTAGTTAACATCCATAATCGTACATAATACAGGTTTTTCCTGTGATGAAAACTTTTAAGAATTGCTCTATTAGCAATTTTATTTTTAACTAGAATTTTGTACCTTTTGACCACCTTCACTGATTTCATCATTTCTTAAAATAGAATTGTTTTACATAACCACCATACTATTATCAAAGTAAAATTATGATTGATACAACATTATTATATAATCTGTAGACATTTAAATTTTCAGTTACCCTTTATAGCAGTTTTTTATCTTGTCTAGAATCCAATCCAGGATCATGTATTAAATTTAGTTTTCATGACTCTTAATTTTCTTTCCTGTAACAGATAGTTGTTTTTTGTCTTTCATGACATAGACATTTTTAAAGAGTACAGGTGAGTTATTTAGTAGAATGTCCTTAGTTGTGTGCTGCTGTCTCTGGTTAGATTCAGGTTTTACCTTTTTAGAAGGAATGCCACAGGAGTATGCTGTGATGCATCCTATCACGAGGCATATGGTGTTGACTTGTCCTATTACTAATGATGTTAACTTTATTCACTTAAGATAGTAGTACTGGCAGGATTCTTCACTATGAAATTATTATTTTTTCCTTTGTAATTGATAGGTATCTTATAGAGAGAGCAACTTTGAGACTAGATAATATTCTGCTTTCCATCAAACTTTGAACCACTAGTTTTATTAAGTATTGATGATACTTGCCTGAAATAACTATAGCCCAGGGTGGTTGCCAAATGGCAATTTTTCTAATTTCTTCACTACATTCATTATTTGGAATTATACTGTAAGAAAGAGCTTTTTCTTCTCCCCCACTCATTTATGTCAGTAAGGACTAGTGTGTTTTTATTTTATTCTTTGGATTATAATGTGCTATTATTTTTATTTTGTTGCTCAAATGTTCCTCATTTGACCAGTGGATGTCTCTTCAAGCTGACTCCTGTGTCCTTTAGACATGCATCTCCATTATGCTTTGAGCATTTCCTTATTTTCTGCCCTGGCCTGGAAATCAGCCATTTCTTCAAGGAACCCTGGTTCCTTTTATTGGTGCATTAGCTGTGCTCATGGCTACTGAAGTGTCATTGCTTCCAGGCCCCCTCATCAGACAGAGCTAAGGAATATATGCGTATATGTATATTTATACATATATTTATACCTGTTTCTACACCCCTCTATATTAAGAACTGAGCTTTTATGGTTAGCTCTAATTCCAAGCCTTCCCCCTTTTCATATTCATAACTTCTTTTTGAATAGAATAGACAATAGAATAAGGGACAATAGAATAAGGGACTAAATTCTCATTATCCACAATATATTTATTTATTTGCTCAATTCTACAATAAAGAAGTTTCATATCCATGTAAAAAACAAATATCTAAGTAGAGTATAATATGTGTTTGTATTTATTTTGGTCTTTAGTTTGAGCAGAGTATGTTGTCAAAATATTTTCAAGAGTTACCTAAGGTTAATTCTTTTTCCCTTGGCCCCCTTTGCGTGGTTGTTACTCATTTCAAATACAGTTAAGTTCATTTGTTCATTTGTGTTCCGGTTTGGGTTCTTCTCTCCTCTGATTATTGATTATTTCTTCTTTTTTGATATAAAACATTAACCTGGTTTCAAAAGAACTGTACAAAAAATAGGCTAGGACAGGTTATCAGATTACTGAGATATAAAACTATGGCTTTTAATTGTTTGTTCTTTCAGGGAATCATTTACTACTTCACATTAGAAGAAATATGTGAAAGTTCCTGCCAACTTGTGAGAATTTCTTCCTTCGGCTCTGTTGTGTTCTACTTACTGCATAACTTTCTCAGAAGTTCTTCTTGATGCCATGTTCTGTGGCTCGCATCAAAAGAGGAGTTTGTCTTCATGAAGATTCCTAACATTGGTAATGTGATGAATAAATTTGAGATCCTTGGGGTTGTAGGTGAAGGTAAGTTTAGATTCCTTGAGTTTTTGAGCAATGTACGATTATACCTGCCACCAAAAAAAATTAATAATTCAGGTCCTCTTAATTTAATCTATATCAACTTAGATATGAGCCATAAAAGTAAGATATTAAAAATAAAATTACTCTCAACTTTTGGGTCTTATTCTCCCATTGAAAGTTAATAACACCTTATTTTTATATTTTTAAAGATTTTATTTATTTTTAGAGGGGAAGGAAGGGAGAGAGGGAGAGAAACATCAATGTGTGGTTGCCTCTTGCTCACCTCCTACTGGGGACCTGGCCTGCACCCCAGGCATATACCCTGACTGGGAATTGAACCAGTGACCCTTTGGTTCACAGGTTGGTGCTCAATCCACTGAGCCACACCAACTAGGGCTCAAAAGTTAATAACATTTTAAAACCCCTTAAAGTTGAATAAGTCAGGGATTTCTTAAAGGTGCCTTTATTTCATTCTTCTCATTAGGAACTATGGTTTCTTTAGTCAATAAGTTTTTGGTTCCATTTTATTTTTTATCAGCTAGGTTTATTGTGAATAACTTAAATTTTTTATATAAGCTAAACTTTATTTACTATATGCTAAATAAATCAATAAATAACTTATTTGTCTTTGGGAATGACAAACCACATTTTATAATTCAGAGGCATATTGTAATATTTTTGAAATCAGATGTGTTACAATTAGTAGCATGTCATGGTTTAATTGGCAGCATTTTTTCTTTCTTAGTAGTATATAAAATTATGCTTATAATCAATGACACCACTGATTAGATGAAATATAGAAAATCATTTTTCACAAGTCTTCCTGATTTTTTCCTTCTCAGTAATTTTTGCTCTTGACTTAAAGATAGATTTATGGAGATTTTGATAAATGATTCTGTTAATGGGGTAAGCAACTATAATTATAGTTTCTTAACATTTATATCTTTAAAGCAAATGTTACAAAATTTGTATTTTAAAATTTTCAAATAAATTTTGAATTTCAAAAGAAGTTTTAAAAATTTAGCAATGTGAACAGCAAAGCTGTTTTAGATTTTAATATTAAGTCTTCAAGTCCTTTTCAACTAAATAAAAACAATTAAAGTACAGTATAATCATTTGGTGTTAGCTTCAAGGTCTGAAGCTGAAACCATATTAAAACAACAGATCCATCTTCCTTCACCAGTCAATTCCTTTTTCTTTTCTTGGTTGATATTAATTATGTAAATAAAATTTATTCTCCATATCTTATCTACTATCTGTTTTATAATACCTGCCCTTTTTTTTGTTTGTTGATGATTTTTTTCAAAAGTGTTACAATTAGAGACTTATGCAATAAAGCTGGTGACCAGAGGTCTCTTCATAGGATATAATGGGGTTGGAATGTTCCAGATTTTCTGGGTCTAAGTTTTCTGGATCATAAACTTGTTTTTCCTTGTATACATATAAGTGATTATCTCCTCATGGATTGGCTCTCATTAACTACAAAAAAACTACCAGGCTGTTATATAAATCAGAACATGTCGGTTTAACTTGTAGTCAGAACCATCATTGCTGTATGTTTTTTTTTTCTTTGTAAAGTGTCTCAAATGCTTTTTGGCTAAGAAATATATATATTAAGGAAACTAAAAACTGTCAAGGAAACTAAAACTCTACATTCCTGTAGCCTAGACAGTGCATTTTCACCCCACAGAAAAACTGGCTTGAGGATTGGATGATTGCCTGTAATTGTAGAGCTAAGTTGGATGGCTGTAAAGGCTGGTCCCCTCCTAACTGTGATATTAAAGTTCATCCATCTCCACCAAAATTGGGTAGACTTGTTCTGGTTCCCTAGACTCTGTTGGAGACATATTTCTCAATTTCATGTCTGTAAAGTCTCCTTTTCATAGATGATGAGGCTTTGCCTGTCTGTTCGTATCAGTGTTCTTGATATTTCTACAAACCTCAGTTACCATACATTACCTCTTGATTCTCCTAATTAGATTTTCACAGTATAACTTTAACCTCAGTTTCCTTGCTGTCAGCTCTGTTTTGCCTGTAATGAAGTAGTTTATTGGCTAGGTAATTGGATAAATAGCCCAAAAGATAGTGACGAATGTCATCAAAATATACCAAACACAGTGAGAGTACATGGTTATAAATGGCCGGAGATTCTTGGACTGCTTGTGACTTGTGCCCTTGAACTGAGTCTTTATTTATGGCAAAAATGTATCAGTGTCTACTAGTTATTAACTGGAATGCTGACACCTATACGGATGTGCCAATCAGGAAAGAGATTCCAATATCCTATAAGACAGGGGTCCCCAACCCACCTGCTAGTGAAACTTGCCTGAGCTCTGCCTTCTGCACCGTGCCCCTGCCATGGAAAAACCTGTCCCCGGTGCCAAAAAGGTTGGGGACTGATGCTATAAGAGGATTTAAATGTCTTCTAGGACAGAGAAGCTATGTGGTAGGCTCCGTGCTTGAGCTTACTATTGGTAAATCATTAGCACTTAAATTTTTATCTTCCTAGAACCTCTTGAATTAATTTTCATTTACTCCTAAAGTTCTTATGCCCAGATCTTGTCTCCAGAATATTTTAAGCCTAGAGGTAAAAATGTCTCAAGTGAAATTTTCTTTAAAAAAGAGAAACCTTTAAAATTACATGTTGAAGAAATAGGTTGTTTATACCCTTGGTTTATAAATATATATATAAAATAAATATCCATGCTGTCTTTTTATGTAGCTCATTGCATTATCACTGTAGAATATTGTCATTTCAGGAGTCATTATAATATAGATTGATAATCAATGTAAATATAATAGAACTTCAACTTCTACAAGAGCTGTAGTTTGTATATTGGTCCCAACTGTTTATTTCTTTTTATTACAGGAGCCTATGGAGTTGTACTTAAATGCAGACACAAGGCAAGTACAAGGAGAAAATATCTTGTGTTTTACTGTTTTGAAACTAATGTAGTGTTCTGTGCATGTGGGCATATAATTAGAACTGTCTGGCTATAATAATGATGTTTATCATGTAGAATTAATATGTGAACCCAGAGAAGGGAGACTATTTGGGACAAACTTTATCACAATTAGGTAATCATTAGTCCTTTGCAATCATGTGCTATTTTTTCAGCTGACCTATGTATAGGTGAAAAGTTGCCCATTGGGAAAAGAAAAAGTAGTAGAGAAGAAACCAAGGTAGTGGTGAATTTATGTTCAGGTACTTAGGAGAGCAATGAATAATTTCATTCAGTCAGTATTTTTCATGTAGACCCAATAACTTACAATGCTTGATGTATCTGAATCCAGATTTTGAAGTGAATTGTGGATAGGTATTTGATTATGAAATAGGGCTGGGGTTAATAGTGTATGATTATGATTACTGGCTATAGTTGACAATTCTTGAACAGCCTTGAAAGGAATCATGTTATATAAATTATTTGATTATGATAATAATCTCCATTTATTCAGGTAAGTTTTTCAAGTTTCCATAGCTATTGCTCAGTGATGAGCATGTTTTACTCACAGACTAACTTTTAGGTGGTAAGTTTTCTAATATCGAATCATTACGTGTTGTATAATTGAAACTAATATAATGTTATATGTGAATTATTCCTCAATTTAAAAAATAATATGGCAAATGTTGAAGCAATAACATATTTTTCTATTATGGTATACCTAGTCTGAGTATTAATAATCTGGCTTCATGCTATTTTGTGTATAACTTGTTAAGACCAAAATTTAAAGCTTTTTTTTTGTGGTATTTTATAATGCTATAGGTAATTTATATGTGAAATGAGGTTAGCAATTTAGCCCAAGCCATTTAAACTCACAAATTTATCATAACATGTATGTATGTGTATACATGCATAAAGAAAGATGATGTGATTTTTAAAATTATTTATTTACTTTTAAAGGGGAAGGGAGGGAGAAAGAGAGCAAGAGAAACATCAGTGTGTGGTTGTCTCTCACACGCTGTGTGCCTCCAACTGGGGACCTGGCCTGCAACCCAGGCATGTGTTCTCACTGGGAATTCAACCTGTGACCCCTTGGTTTGCAGGGCCTGTGAACCAAGGCTGGATTGATTTGGGCCACACCAGCCAGGGCTGAATTGAGTTTTTAAGACAAAGATTAGAGAGTCAACAATGAGAAACTGAGGACTGGCTGGTGTATCTCAGTGGATTGAGCACAAGCTGTGAACTAAAGGATTGCTGATTCAATTCCCAGTCAGGGCACATGCCTGGGTTGCAGGCCAGGTCCCCAATGGGGAATGCCTGAGAGGTAACCACACATTGATGTTTCTCTCCCTCTCTTTCTCCTTCTCTTCTCTCTAAAAAAATAAATAAATAAAATCTTTTTTTAAAAAAACAATGAGAAACTGAATATATGAGATTAATTATATAATTTACTTTGTCATTACTTTCATCGTTAGTTAAATAAAAATAAAATGTGATTTCTTGCATTTTGTGTGCAAAATGTTTAGTATTTGAAGAAAGTTAAGGAGAGGCTTAGAATTTTTCATAAAGATTGTCAGAAAACAAAAATTATGAGAAATCAGAAATACTTATATAATATGAACCATATTTCTATGTGGTTTCCTCTCTTTACCTGGTCTTTGTTGCTGATCCAATTAATAGTAGAACAGTCTCTGGAATACTACGAAAGTCTCAGCAAAACTGTAGTTCTTTGTATTATAATATTTTGTATTTCCAAGTCTGCTAGTGTGCTGATATAGGAAAAATGACCTATGTTTCTGTTCTCTTGTTATCAATCAAAGAAATAATGGCTTGTGTGTCAATTTCCAGGAGAGTGACTTCTTTAGGGAACTAGAAGAATTTTGTGGTTTTGCAGGCTTCCTGGTTGCCTTTATCCTCATCATCCTAATCTAGATTTGTCTTGTTGTTGTTTGTTTTTTAGTAAACTGGATAAGGGAATGGTCATATTAGAACTAGCATTATTAGCTCTGCCTGTATTGTCTGCACAAAAGATTTGACCTCATTCATCCTTCTCACAGTGACTCAGTTCTCAGTTCCTAAATGACCATATCCCTACCTGCCACCCAATCTGGAGGATGAGTTGGCTAGGGTACTAGATGGACTTTAAAGTTTCCTTTTCTGGTAATCATAAAAACATAATTAGTTCAAAGAAGAGATCATTCTTTCTACCCCCTCCTTAAGATGAGTTAATTTAATTAGTCTCTGATAATGTCTGTGCTTAAAAGATTTATACTAGCTTTTTAATGTGACATTTTCCCAAAACTTTAGGAGCAGACATGAGTGTGAATCATTTTTCTGTACAGGCCTGAAATATATACAGGGGTTGGCAAAAGTAGGAATATAATACAATAATTAATAAATAAGAATACAAGAATAAACTGCATTTTGCGTACTCACAACTGTAAGCCTTCTTTTGCCCACCCGCATATTCACTGGTAATATAAGAAAAGGAACTGATCATCAAATGCCCATGTAATTAGGCATTTATATGAATTGTTGAAATCAGTGACGGGAACGTAGTACATGGTGATCTATTTGTACAAAAAAGTAACCCAACCCTGGAATACTTCTAGAAGCTACACAATGCTTGTAATCTTTACTATTTCTTAATTTAAAGGTTTGTTTCATATGTTAAAACATTTTAATTTAAAAATCAAATAAAAATTGTATTTTACCTCTTATACTTAATAGTACTGTGCTGTAGGCTTGGCATTATAAAGTAAAATTCAACCGAATATCTGGTTAGGAAAAATCTGTTAGGTATCTAGTAAATGTCAGGTACTCTGCTAGGCACTGGCTCTGCAAAAATCAGTAAGATATAATTGCTACTTTTGATGAATATCATCTGGCATGTATAAATTAACAAATGCAAGCTTAAAATAAAGTTTTAGAGAGATAAATTTGAGAAAAGATTGTAGTTGAAATAATAGTGTGAAACCTTTTCCATTTTTTTCAATGAATTCTCCATTAAAGCCTACTTAGGAACTAACTCATGTCATTAATAAAGAAAAATGTCTTCTCATATCATATTTAAAATCATTTTGTTGATATCTACAAAATAGCTTGCTGGGATTGGGATCACATTTATCAAGTTGGGAAGAATTGACATCTTAATAATATTGACTCTTCCAATTTATGAACACAGAATAGCTGTCCATTTATTTAGATCTTTGACTTCTTTCAAGGGTTATGTAGGTTATTTTGCATACAGATCTTGCAAATATTTTGTTAGATTTATACCTAAGTACTTCTTTTTCTTTTAGTGATAATGTAAATGGTATTGTGTTTTTAATTTTAAATTCTACTGGTTCATTGCTGGTATATAGGAAAGCAATTGACTTTCATATATTAACCCAGTATCTTATGGCCTTGCTAGAATTGCTTATTAGTTCCAGGAGTTTGTGTTTCATAGATTTTGGGGGATTTTCTTCTGTAAACAAAATAGTTTTATTTCTCCTTTTCCAGTCTGAGTACCTTTTATTTCCTTGTCTTGCCTTATTGTATTTATGACCTCCAATACAATAGTGAATGCACATGGTGAGATGGGGAACTGTCTCGTTCCTGAGCTTAGTGGGAAGGCATACCATTTCTCACCGTTAAGTATGATGTTAGTTGTAGGTTTTTGTAGATATTATTTATCAAGTTGAGTAGGGTCTCTCTATTCCTAGGTTCCTGAGAGGTTTTTTTTTTTTTTTAATCACAAATGGGTGCTGAATTTTGTCCTATGCTTTTCTGCACCAGTTGATACATGATCATGTGATGTTTCTACTTTAGTCTATTGATGGTGGTGAATTATGTGAATTGATTTTAGAATGTTGAACCAGCTTTGTACACCTGGGATAAATCCCACTTGGTCATGGTATATAATTCTTTTTATGCATTGCTGGATCTGATTTGTTAATATTTGTTGAGGATTTCTACGTTATGTTATGAGAGATATTTGTAGTTTGCCTTTCTTTTAATGTCTGTATCTGGTTTTGGTATTAGGGTAATATTGGCTTCATAGAGTGGGTTAAGAAATGTTCCTCTGCTTCAATTGTCTGACAGATTATACAGAATGGGTGTAATTTCTTCTTTAAATGTTAGGTAGAATTCACCAGTGAAACTGTCTGGGTATTAGACTTTTTAAAATGCTTATTAATTATTGATTGAGTTTCTTTCATAGATATAGGCCTATTCAGATTGTCCATTATTCCTTGTGTAAATTTTGGTAGTTTATATCTCCTAAGTTATCTGTTATTTATCTAAGTTATCAAACTTGTATGCATAGATTTGTTCATAATATTCCTGTATTATCCTTTTACTGTCCATGTAATTGTAATGACTCTTTTTCATTTCTGGTAATAGTAATTTGTGTTTTCTTTCTTTTTTTCATGGTTGGCCTGGCTAGGGATTTATTAATTTTGTTGATCTTTTAAATGGACAGTTTTTGTTTTCATTGATTTTTACTATTGAGTTCCCATTTTCAATTTCATTGATTAATGCCATAATTTTTATTATTCTTTCCTTCTTCTTGCTTTAGGCTTAAGTTGTCCTTCTTTTCTATTTCCTAACATAGAAGCTTAGGGTATTGATTTCGGGCCTGTTTTTTTCTTTTTCTTTTTTTTTTTTAATATATGCATTCAGTGCTATAAACTTTTCTCTGTTTTGCTTCATCACAAAAATTTTTATTTTTATTTTCATTTTCATTTAGTTCAAAATATTTTAAAATTCCTCTTGATTTTGTCTTTGACCTAGGTTATTTAGAAGTAACCTAGGTTATTTAGAAGTGTGTTTTTCTCCCTGGCTGGTGTCGCTAAGTGGATTGAGTGCTGGGCTAACAGACAGGTCACCAGTACATTTACGTTTTCCTGTCAGGGTACACGTTTGGGTTGCAGGTCAGGTCTCCAGTTGGGAGCATGCGAGAGGCAACCAATCGATATGTCCCTGGCACACTAATATTTTCCTCCCTCCTTTCCCTTCTGTCTAAAAGTAAGTAAATCAAATCTTAGAAAAAGAGATGTATTTTTAAATTTTGAGATTTCCCCAGCTTGCTTTTTGTTATTAATATCTAGTTTAATTCTGTTGTGGTGTGAGAGTATACCATATATGATTTTTATTTAAATTTTGTTCAGTTGTTTAATGGCCAAGAATTTAATCTGTCTTGATGAATGTTCCAGGTGAACTTGAAGAGAATATGTATTCTGCCTTCGTTGTATGAAGTATTGTATAAGTGTCAAGTAGGTTCAGTTGATTGATGGTGCTGTTTAATTCACCTATGCCCTTACTTTTTTTTTTTTGGCCTGCTGGATACATCAGTTACTGATAAGGGAGGTGTTGAAGCCTCTAATTATAATAGTGTATTTTCTGTTTCTCTTTGCAATCCTATCATTATTTGCCCCATGTATTTTGATGCCTTCTTGTTTGGTGCACATATATTCAGGATTGTTATATTTTCTTGAGGATATGTTATTTTATAATGCCCCTCTTTATCCCCAATGATTTTCCTTGTTCTCAAATCTGCTTTGTCTAAAATTGATACAGGTACTACATCTTTCTTTTGATTAGTCTTTCATGTGGTATATTTTTCTTTATCCCTTTGCTTTTAACTATCTGTATCTTTTTATTTAAAATGTTTCTTTTAATTCACTCCAATATTCTCTTCTAATTGGTTTATTTAGATCATCTACATTTAAAGTCAATATTAATACATTTGGATCAACCATGTTTGTATCTTTTGTATTTGTTAAACTTCTTGTTTTTAAACAAAAATAGTTCACTGTTTTTCTGCCTTCTCTGATTTTAATTGACCATTTTTAAAAAATTTGTTTGTTTATTTTTTTTTAGACATAGGGACAGGGAGGGAGAAGGAGAGGGGAACATCAATGTGTGGTTGCCTCTCTTGAGCCTTCCTACTGGGAACCTGGCCAGCAACCCAGGCATGTGCCCTGACTGGGAATCAAACACACAAACCTTCAGTTGTGCAGGCCAGCACTCAATCCACTGACATAGAACAGCCAGGGCTTAATTGACCATTTTTTTTAAAAAGATTTTTTTATTTATTTACTTTCATAGAAGGGGGAAGGGAAGGAGAAAGAGGGAGGGAAACATCAGTGTGTGCTTGCCTCTCACATGCCCCCTACTGGGGACCTGGCCCACAACCCAAGCATGTGCCCTGACTGGGAATCAAACCAACAACCCTTTGGTTTGCAGGCCCATGCTCAATCCACTGAGCTATACCAGCCAGGGCTAATTGACCGTTTTTATATGATTCTCTTTCCTCTCCCATTTTAGCATATTTATTACATTTCTTTTTTACAAAGGGTTTTAGTAATTTACAGTATACATTTATAATTTCTTTAATCCCACTATCAGATAATTCTATTCTGCTTCTTGGGTAGTATAGGTACCTTATATATACCAGAATTTTCCTAATTTCTTCCTTCCATTCCTTATGATATGGATGTCATTCATTTCACTTATCCATATGCTATAATCAGCAAATACATTGTTACTATTATTACTTTGAACAGTTATCTATTACTTCAGAATGGGAAAAATAGATTTTATTTTACCTTTATTTCTTCTCCGGTGCTCTTTTTCTCTTTGCATAGATCTGACTTTCTGACATATCACTTTCCTACTCTCTGAAGGACTTTTTAAAACAGTTTTTACTATACAAGTCTACTAGTGATAGATTCTCTCCGTTTTTATTTATCTGAGAAAGTCTTTATTTTTCCTTTACATTTGAAGGATAATTTTGCTGAATACTTCTAGGTTGTTTTTTTTTTCAATACTAAATATTTCAACTCATGGCTTCTGACAAGTCAGATGTACTTGTTATCCTTGTTCTCTATAGGTAAGGTATTTTTCACTCTGACTTTCATGATTTTCTCTTTGTGTTTGGTTTTCTGTTGTTTGAATATATGTTTAGGTAGATATATTTTGGTAGTTATCTTTCTTGGTATGCCCTCAGCTTCCTGGATATATGGTTTGTTGTCTGTCATTAATTTTGGAATATTCTTGGCCCATTATTTCTTCAAATATTTCTTCTTCTTGGTCTCATTCTTCTCCTTCTAGTATTCTAGTACACCTTTTGTAATTGTTCCACATTTACAAAATATCCACATCTTGGATATTCTGTTTTGCTCTTTAAAATTATTTTTTTCTCTTTTCATTTTAGTTTGGGAATTTCTATTGACATATCTTTATGTGTACTGATTCTTTCCTTGGCTATGTCCAATCTCCTGATAAGTCTATTAAAGGCATTATTCATTTCTTTATTATAGTGCTTTTGATTTCTAGCATTTTCTTTTAATTCTTCCTTAGAGTTGTGTATGCTTACATTGCTCATTTGTTTTTGCATGTTCCCTACTTTTCCATTAGAGCTCTTAAATTATCCCTGATAACCCCCAGATCTGTGCCATATCTGATTCTGGTTCTGATGCTTTCTTTGTATTTTCAGACTGTTTTTTTCTTGCCTTTTAGAATGCTTTTCAGTGTTTTTTACAAGCCAGATAGGATATATTGATAATAGGAACTGAGATAAATATTCCTTCAGTGTAAGATTTTACATTATTTTGACTACTTTACTGGGCTATATTTAATGTTTGTTGTAGGTGTAGGTGCCAAAGGTTTCAGCTTCCTGTAGAACTCCTTTTTAAATTGAGTCTGGTTTTTTGTTTTGTTTTTTTTTTTTTTTTTTGGTGACTCTTTCACTTGTAATCCACTGTTACTATACTGGAACCCTGGTGACGTGGTCGTAGAGTCAGGGGAGTGTTCTATAAACATAGGACCAAATCTTAGTCTTTTGGTGGGCCTGTGTCCTGGGCTGCAATCTTTATTTCTTAGCCTCCCCCTTCCACTTACACCCTTCTTTTTAAGGTGAAACAAAAAGGCTATATGAGGATATAGTTGACTACTTTCCCCTTTCCCAGGACAGCATATAAGGTCTGGTAAATTTTACCTTAGAGTGTTGGCTTTTATAATATTTGGAGACTGTTACTCCCAGCTGCACCCCACCCTGGGCATATTTCAAACGGTTTAATTTCCCCTTAGCCTTACCCAAAAGGGAGAAGATTTTTGTAAGATCTTCGCTCTGGGTGCATTTTTAAATTGTTACTTTTCTTTTCCTCTCACCCGAAAGGAGAGGAGAGCGTTCTTGGATTTTTACAGTCAGAACCTGGTGAGGTTACTGGAGGTAAAGCCACAAGAGTATGGAGGCCCTCTGAAGATTGGACCCCTAGGAGGTCTTATTTGCAAGCCTTTGTCAAAATTATTGTGTAAGTTTTCTTACTAGTGATTACTCTATCACTTTCTGCTTTAGGTAAGCTGCTCTTGGATGCGAGTCTCTGTATTTCCCTCTCTCCAGAGTTCAGGAATTCAGTTTGCCGTATGTCCTCAATTCTCTGATAAGCCTAGGAAGAGTCATTGGTTTTAGTTTGTTCAGCTTTGTTGTTGTTGTAAGGGCAGGAGTGACAATATCTAGCTACTTTCCATGTTGGAGCTAAAATATGAAGTCTTATATTTTAAATTGGGATTATCTTGTCCAGTTTAAAAATAATGTTCAGCAAGAGGCTTTTAAGTTTCCTATGAAACATTTGCTTAGCTGAGATGACTCATTCTCAGTTATTTTCATCCTTTTGAATCTCAGATCTATATATTTTCAAATTGCTTAGTAAGAACTTTCTCAGAACAAGATATATGAAAAATTTAAGAATTTCATGTAGTTCATAAAACACTAATAACTATCCTAAATTAACCAGAATTATTGATTTTCTAACCCCCTGCCTTCCCTCCCACTGCACTATTTTTTGTTTTATCAGATACCATCTATAACCTATGCTAAAGAAGTTTGGGGAAAATAAAGAATTATTTCTTTAACCTTCACTTATTATTTTATCCCACTTATTTCCAAAGAAGTAACTCAGTTTTCTAAGACACTTTGAAATCTCTGGAAACTAAACACTGTTTATATTTGAAAAACCAATAAGAATAAATGCTTGACTTATGCTGCCAATGGTTAACCTCAAAGAATGTAGTAATTATAAACTATAGGTCTCGGTGACCTTAGCTTAATAGTATTATTTTCAGAATATGTGTGATAGAGGACAGTTTGGCTCAACTGTGTTAGTAAAGCAACCAAAAAATACTGTGTGTACTTTAAAGCATTATAATTTAATTACTAAAATATTGCAGTTGGGGAGACTTCAGTTTTTATCTTTGGAGAGCAGTTGTAATCAACCTCGGGAGATGGAGACATTATAAATTACATTAACCTTGCCGCATTTGATGTTTCATTTTAAGTTGTTTTTTTTTTTTCACTGAATCTGTGAGGAACAGCCATAAAGACAAGAAAAATTATCTGCATGGCATTTAAGATTGCTTATTAGTTGGCAAATTCATGTTATGTTTATTTAAGAAATATCTTCATGTTTTAATTTTTCTAATTGTTTAAAATGAATGTTTTTAGGAATTAAAGATTATTTTGAAGAGGGAGAATTAAAATATTAAATGTAACAAATATTTTAGTATACTAAATAAAATTTGTTTTAAAAAGTGATGACTTGATGCTGTATTGAAAGGGTTTGGTTGAATAATTTTTTTTTGCCATGTAATCAATTAGCTGCAGTTCATTTTAAGGTAAAACGAACCATTTGTCTAGCATAATCTGAATTGGAAGCAGAAAGCTTTCCCCAGGCTTTTTGCTTAGAGACATTTTCTTACAAAGAAATAGGACTATTGGGATGAAATAGGAAAGGAAGAGCAGGTCTTCAGTAGCGACACAGTTATGTGTTGTGCCAGGTTCTACCTACCCTCAGCAGATTGATGGGTGGTATCAGTGTTGCTCTTACAGAAATTAAAAAAGAAAAAACTCTAGATAGATTCTAATGATATACTCGAAGAAACCCAGAAATGAACACAATACATCAGTATTGTAGTCTTAACCATAAAGCTTCCGTGTGCTAACAATTCAACTAAAAATAATGGTCCACATGCAGTAAGTGTTTTTAATTTGAGGCTCCTGTTGGTAGGGACCTGACTTCCAATTTCAGATAAAAAAGGAACAGGAACTCCTCTTTTTTTTTCTTTTGTTCTGATCTTGCTACTTTCCACTAAGTAGGATCTCAGCTACCCTTCTAAAATGCTTCTTTATTCACAGCAGCTTCCAGGACCACAGCATCAGTATTGATCACCCATTCCCCTCTTTAGAGAGACTCAAGACCATTCCCACAATTCTTGACATCCTCTTTTACTTTTTGTTACCACCAAAACTTGCTGGCTGCACATTAACACAGAATCCTCATCCTTGCACCACTCTGTTCATCTCTCAATCGCATTGCGTTCCCTAGAGATCTTGAACTTCCATTAGTAATTTCTCTGTGGGCTCAGTCTTGCCTCAACCTCACAGTATATTCTGGCTCTCTGCCTCTGGGCTTCTCTGTTGTTGCCAACCAGACATCTAAGGTAGCCCCTCTGGTACCAGTCTGCTACTTCTGCCTAACTACTTGGTAACCATGCTGCCTGCCTTTGAGCTCCTTGAGTACAGTGATTTCTTCCCTCTTCGAATTTTTGACCATGCTGCTTCCTTCACATGCAGCAGTTTTACAGTCTTTGCCTGGCTGACTCTATACAGACTGATCTGGGTTTCTTTGCATTAATCTCTGTTGTGCCTATTGGTTTACTTCTTGACACTTATTTACATATGCAATTGTATATTCACTTACTCACTTAGCCTTTTTCATTGATTCTAATATGTGTATTTTCTCCGCACATTTTTGAAATTGGGGCACATGTTACACTGGATGATTTTATTGCTTTTTGAATGGTAAGTAAAATAATCATTTATCTTACAGTCAGTCGTACCTTAGATGGAATGAAATACTGCATTTAATTATCTTTCCCCTAGCTGATGATGAGTTGCATGGGGATTCTGTTTTACTCACTGGTAGGAGCCAGTGTCCAGTACAGTACCTGGCACCTAGGTAGACACTGAATAAATATTGCTTGAATGGATATCATTATGTATTTGGAAGATGATGTCCCTAATATATCTTAAGATGAATCAGTCAATACATACATGTGAGTTTTTAATTCAGTTTCTGTGTTTGAGTCTTTATCTTTGGAGATTTTTTTATTTAGTACTCTGTAGGAGACTTTTAGATGTGTCTGTTTTGTTCCCCCTTTATATAACTTGTGCCATTATCAATATATGTACACCTTTATTTAAGAGGGTTTTTATTCACCATGTATGAAAATGAATCCAATAAGCTTTTATGTTATCAGCAATTGTCTTTCATTAAGGGGAAGAATGAAGAAGGATACGAAAGAATAGCAGACTTATAAACTTTAGACAATTTTGAGTGCTTGAACTTACTTTTTCATTTTACTTCATCCTCCAACGACTTGTGCAGTAACTGATGTGCCTCCTTCACTCATTTTAAGTGGAAGAACAGCAAACAGGTAACATGAGTGACTGGAGTGCCTTAGGCCAACTCCTAAACAGGATTCGAGCTCACTCCACCACTGGAGGAAAAGTGTGGCCCTCAGTTCTTTCCATTTTCTGAATCTTGCTACTCAGGGCAGTGGCTGAGCCAGCCTAGGATGATAAGCATTTTGCCTTTCGTTGTAACACTTGGCAGCCTCGTTGTGAAAATGTCTGCTATGATAAGTCCTTCCTGATCTCTCGCATGTACTTCTGGGTCTTGTAGATCATATTTGGGTTTGTCCCCACACTCTTGTATATAGTGAACATGTTCTATGTAGTGCAAGAGGAAAAGAAGTTGAACACAAATGAGGAGGAACTCAGAGTTGCCTAAAGCAAAGGTGTCAATGTTGAGATGCACTTGCAGGAAAAGGAAATCAAGAAGTTCAAGTATGGCATTGAAGAACACGGCAGGGTGACAATGAGAGGGGCCTGCTGTGAACCTGAACCATTAGTATCTTCTTCAAGTCTGCCTTTGGGGTGTCCTTCCTGCTGATCTATGGGTTCAGGCTGAATGCAGTTTATAGTTGCAAATGGAACCCAAACTTGCCTGCATTAGGTGAACTGCTTCCTCTCTCATGCTGCAGAGAAAAGTATTTGTCCTTTTCATGCTGGTGGTGTCTTTGGTGTCTCTTGAACATCATCAAACTATTCTCCATCTTATTCAAGGGTCCAAGGGTCCATCTTATTAAGGACCATGTGAAGGATCTGGAGAGTGAGACTTACTACAATACATCTGGTCAGCTAAGCTCCTCCAATGGCTTCTCATCAACTCTTCCTCTCTCTACCATCCCTACTCCCAGGGAGAAGCTGGTTCCTGGGGACAGAAACAGTTCTTCCTGCTGCAGTTATAACAAACAAGGAAGTGAGCCAAACAGTGCTAATTATAGCACATAGCAAGATTGAATGGGGCAGGCAGGAAGCACCATCTCTTAATTCAGATACACAGCCTTTTGATTTCCCTCATGAGAAGCAGAATTCTTAAAAAAAAAAAAAACCTAGCTACTAGGCATTAGCCATTGTAGACCAGTAGCCATTCTGCAGAGCCAGCAGTCATGCCAGCAGCAGTGTAATGACCTAGAGATCTATCTAGACCTATGCTTGAAAGCATTATGATTCTGCTCAATTATTAAAGAAAAGGAAGGTGCAGTAGAGTTTTGTTCCAATGGAGGTGGTACTGTTAAACTGCCAGGGATCTTTTCGGGATGCCTGGAAAGGAGAGTGGAGAGAGTGATTAAAAAAGGTACATGATGGTATTTAAAGTGGTTGACTCAAAGAATTTACATTCTAAATAAAACTTATATGAGGTGATGCATAACTGAGGCCTTTTTTCCCTCCCATACTTCCCTAGAAAGGTTCAGTGTATTTGAAAGTGATAGATATTTGCCATGTAGTGGTGCAGACAGATGCAGTATAAACTCATGAACATAGATTTTAAAATAATGCACATACGGTGTTCAAATTTGAACCTTTTCATGGATTTTGTGGTGTGGGCCCAAATGATGTTTCTGTTACATAATTCCTATTGTGATAGTAAAGCACCCTTTCTTTTCCTAATCAGCCCCTTCCAAATGTTTCCTATTATGGACACTGGTTCTGTTTGTTACGATCTTTTTCTATTTCGTAGAAAGATGTCATGAGTGATTTCCTTCTCTGAAATGTAATCATTGATGCTTGAATGATAGAATTTAGTACAGCAAACATTGCTTATGATGTGAGAAAATTTAAAGAAATATTTAGAGCTGTACTATTAAATGTTATTACACGAATTTTGCATTAACTAATAGGTCTTGGCTTTATTTTACTTTATAAACCCTACTTAACAATATTTCAGAACTTGCGTTCTGATTTTGGTAGTCTGTGTTTTGGGATGACCAACATTTTTATTGTTGAAAGAGGTTTGAGTATAACCCATGCAACTAATTTGTTTTAAAAAGATACTAGAAAAATCTAATCATTTCTTCAAATGCCTTTTTATAATCCCTTCACAGATGATTGTGAAAATCCTGAGCTTCATACTTTGTTATTGCATGAGAGCTGCATAATCAGTTTTGTACAACAAGCGATACTAATTTAATATTTCACATTAAGCTATTGTTATGTTCAGCTTTATTGAAGGCAGTGTAGACCTAGTTCATCATATATTCTAGAGAGTGTTTTTATTCAATCAAGTTTTAAGAGAGCAACCCGTATGTTTGCCTCTTCTCAGTGCTTTTGCTTGCACTGGTCTTCCCTAGGTACGTCTTAATCTAAGCCAAATACACTAGACTCAAATTTGTAGAAATGGAATTGTAATTATGTTACAGAAGGTTTTAGTATTGGCATCTTTAATTATATGTAGCAGGATCACAGATATACCTACTACTTCTAGATGTGCAAAAAATTTAGCTTTTTTTTCCTTTTACTTGATCTACTCTTTATCAGAAGCTTCCACCAACCCCCACGGGGCACTGGAGAGAGAAGACAGGGACAGCTTAAACATTAAACCTGTTAATCTACAGCACCCTTTTCTGACAGTTTAAACAGTCTCATTTGGAAAACTGAGTCTCTTTGTTTAATGGAATCTTTCACATATCCTTCTCACAAGCCTTTTTGTGAGGAATAATCACAATTATATTAAAGGAGGTGTGTTTCTTTGGGACACTGCAAAATTTCTGAAACTTTGGAATCGTATTGGACACTGCTCCTTCACTTCCTGTTTCACATTAATTTTCACATGTTGCTTATTTTCTTTAAAATTTTAATCTTGAGATAATTATTGATTCACATGCAAATTGAGTAAATTACCTTCTATTCCTTGTTTGCCAGAGAGATTTTAAAATCACAAATGATTAATTTTGACCAATTCTTTTACTGTATCATTTGATATGATCATATGATTTCCTTCTTCTCCTTGTTGATATGGTTTTCAGATGTTGAGTCAGCCTTGCATACCTGGAATAAATCCAACTTGGTAATTATGTGTAGATATTTTTTATACATCACTGGATCTGATTTGCTAATATTTTATTGAGAATTTTGGTGCCTGAGGTCATGAGAAATATCACTCTATAGTTTCTGTTTTTTTGTGCTGTTTTTGTCTGTTTTTGATGTGTTTGGTAGAATTCTCCAGTGAACTTGTCTGAACCTGAAGCCTTAATTTATTGGAAACTCTTAAATTGCAAATTAAATTTACTTAATAATTATATGACTATTTAAGTTGTTTATTTTATCTTGGTTAAGTTTGACTAGTTTGTTATTTTCGTTTTTTAAATTGTTGTTCAAGTATAGTTGTCTCCATTTTTAGCCCACCACACCCACCCATCTCACCCATCCCTACCTCCCACCCTCAAACCTACCCTGTTTGACTTTGTCCATGTATCCCTTATACATGTTCCTTGATGGCCCTTCCCCTATTATCCCTCTCCCCCCTCCTCTCTGGTAACTGTCAGTTTGTTCTTTATTTCACTGTCTGTGGTTATATTTTGCTTGCTTGCTTGTTTTGTTGATTACTTTCCACTTATAGGTGAGATCATATGGTATTTCTCTTTCACTGCCTGGCTTATTTCACTTAGAATAATGCTCTCCAGTTCTATCCATGCTATCACAAAGGGTAGGAGCTCCTTCTTTCTCTCTGCTGCATAGAATTCCATTGTGTAAATGTACCATAGTTTTTTCATCCACTCATTTACTGATGGGCATTTAGGTTGCTTCCAGCACTTGGCTATTGTAAATTGTGTTGCTATGAACATTGGGGTGCATAGGTTCTTTTGGATTGGTGTTAAATTGGCCCATTTCTTCTAAGTTATCAAATTTATTATTGTAAAGTTTGTAATATTTCCTTATTCTTTTAATGGCTACAGAATTGTAGGGATCTCCCATTTCATTCCTGATATTGATTATTTTTATCCTCTCTCTTAGTTTTATCAGTCTTGCTAGAGGTTATCAGTTTTATCAGTCTTTTTGCAGAACAAGCTTTTGCTCCTTTGATCTTTCTCAGTTGTTTTCTTGTTTGAGATTTCATTGATTTCTGCTTTTATGTTCATTACTTCCTTCCATTTTGCTTTGGTTTATTTTCTTTTTGTGGTATTGAGGTAAGAACTGAAATTATTGATTTGAGATCTTTCCTCATTTTTAAGTATGCATTTAGTGCTATAAATGTCTCTCAGTACTGCTTTAGCTGCATCCCACATATTTTGGTATAATGTATTTTCATTAAGTTCTGTGAAATTAGAATTTCCTTTGAGACTTCCTCTTTGTATGATGGCTGCTTTGAAATCCTTGTCAGATAATTCTGACATCTCTGTATTAGCCTCTCTTGATAGTCCTTTCTCATTGATGTTGAAGTTTTCCTGGGTCTTCATATGATGTGATTTTCTATTGAAACCTGGATGTTTTGGATATTATATCCATAGAGTTTGGATCTTACTTAATCTTTTGTTTTAACTGCCTTCTTTGACATTGCTCTGGTAAGGGGGGCGATGCCCAATGGGGATGCTAAATTCAGTTGCCTCATTCCACATCTGTTGACACCCACTGGGGAGCAGCTCCTTGTTACTGGTGTGGGTCGGAATTCAGTTCCCGACTTGTGTGCTGCTGACCACTCTAGTTAGGAGTGGCATGAGTGCCTTGTTACTGCTCTCCAGTAGCCTCCACTGAAACTACCTTGATAGGGACTTGGACATACTCCCCACTCTGCCTTTGCTGGTGTGATTGGAGCCAAAATTTCCAGTGTTTCATTTGGTTGGAGTAGAGGGATTATTGTTGAAAAATCTTCCATCTTGTTACACTGCTCCTTTCCTAGCTTTTGTTGGGGCTATTTTGTCTGCGCCTGTGTGTGTTTCTGGATTGCCTATTGAAGTAGTTTTATTAGGGTTGCTTTAAAAACCTTGTCAGATAATTCCAACGTCTGACTCATCTTGGTGTTAATGTCCTGTCTCTTTTCTCATTGAAGTTTTTACTTTCATGGTCCTTGGTATGATGAGCAATTTTTAAATTGTATCTTGGTCACTTTGGATATTATGAGACTTTGGATTCTTTTCAGATCCCAGGCCAGCACTCAATCCACTGAGCCCCACCAGCCAGGGTGAGATTTTGAATTCTTTTACTCTTTTTGGTTTGACAGGTAGCCTCCCTATCGATGGCTGGGTGGATGTGTACATTCAGCCTTCCACTGGGTCCCCCTGACAGCACCTCTGCAGATATGTTGCTCTTATTCCCACTGCCACCTTGTAGACGGGTGGTATGGATATGCAGCTCCTCACTTGGCCCTGCTAACACCTTCCCAGTGAAAGTAGATCACTGATTCACACTGTCTTGTTGCCTCTGTGCCATCCTGCACACTTTATGCTGGCAGAGGAGCCAGAGTACAGATTCCTGCTATGGGCGAGGGTTGGGGGGAGCCATGGAAGATCCCCTTTTGACTGGACCCACCAACATCACAGGTTGAGAATAAGCACACTACCTGCTTCTGCCAGGTAGGGGATGGAAAATTAGCTCTCTGCTCAGCCCCACTGGAAGAGTTGGAGCTGCTACGAGCTTCCTCTGAAAGACTGCCCACTTAGCCACACTGAAATCTCAATGGGAAGTTGATGCAGTTTTCCCATTGATGTTTGCCTGGAGTAGGGTGAGTGTTGCCTAAAAGATTTTCTGTTGTTAGCCCATGTTTTCCTGGTCTTTTGGCTGCGGGAACAGGCTTTTCTTGGCACTTTTTTACATTGAGTTGGCCAAAAAGTCTGTTACTTTTTTTTCTGTACAATATCTCTCTGGTAGTGCTTAGTTGTCTTTAACTTCATTAGAAATAATTTTGTTCAATTGTATTGTGATAGCTGTCACATCAGCCTGCATTTTAAAAAAGACATCAAAATTGCTGAATTTTTGTGCAGTCATTTAGTACTGAAGATGGAAGAAAATATGCAACATTTTCAGCATATTATGCTTTATTATTTCCAGAAAAGTAAAAATGTTATTGAAATACCAAAAAAGATTTGTGCAGTTTATGGAGAAGGTTCTGTGGCTGATTGAATGTGTCAAAAGTGGTTTGCGAAGTTTCTTGGTACTATTGACATTTAGGCCAAGTAATTCTTTGCTGTGGAACTCTCTTATGCATTGGAAGGTGTTTAGCAGCACCCCTGGCCTCTACCCACTAGAAACCAATAGCAGGAGACAGCCAACATACTCAAATATCCAAATCAATGAAGTTATTGGTAAAAATTAAAAATGTATCTTTTATTTTATGGAAAAAATGTAACAGACTTTTTGACCAACCCAATACTTACTTGCCTCTTGTCAGTTCCAGGTTGGAGGCTTCTGTAGCATCCTATTGGGAATACATGGGAGACAGTGAGGAAACCTGGGGAACTCACTGCCGTAGTGTTCCTCAAGTCCTGAGGTCCCTAAGGCATAGGTGGCAAACACAAAGCCCATGGGCCGAATCTGGCCCTCCACCTTGTTTTATTCAGCCCAGCACTTTGTTTCTACCCAGCAACAGCGCCAAGCTCTCACTTAACTGTTAAGGAGTAGTTACATTTATACAGTCCTAAAGTTACATTCGGCCCTTTGAAGGCAACCAGGAGGCTGATGTGCCCCCTCCCCCCACAGTGAAAATGAGTTTGACATCCCTTCCCTAAAGCAATTGTCTTCTTCTTATCTACTGTGTCTTCCTATTCTTGTTTGGGTGTTATATACAGGGTTTTTTAGTTTTAAGAGGAAAGATCTGGGAGGAATGGGGCTTACTCCATCTTTACTAAAACTGGAAGTCTCCATGTGTGTAAAAATCCTGTAAATAACCATTTATGATAATAACATCAGTTTATTCAAATATACCATGTATCAGGCACCGTGGTTGACCCCAGGGATTGTAGATAGGACTGAAACATAGTCCTTACTTTCAAAGACTCCACAGTGTTGGTAGATGTCAAAGACCTGGGAAATAGATTTTAATTTGCCCCAGGACACTCAAGTAGAAAACACAATTCTTTATTTTAGAAATAGAACTAAATCCAGCTCCATACCACCTGGCTTGTGGTATTATTGGAAATCCTTTGCTTCCTATTGACTGATATAAGCCTCATTCTGTTTATGAGTTACCAGGCACATGGGGAAAGGGCCTAGCCCTTAAAGCCTTTGTTGTTACCATGGTTACCATTGCTTGTTACTCAGGGTACCATTAAACCTTTTACCAAGAGCTGCTTTTTAGGGATTATTGTTTCCCTGGCCCCAGCTCTGTAAGCTGTGGTACTTAATGATCAGACTGGACTAATCTCTTGAAGGACCGCCAGTGTCCAGAGGTACCTTGCTTTTTCAGTGCAAATGTTTAAATTTTTTAATTTAAAATGTGGAATCAAGTTTCATTTACATACATATTCTATGTACTTGGTAGTATAATCTAATAGTTTGTCTATTCATAAACAGTGTTGAATAGAACATTTTTTCCATGTTTTGTTAGGGAATAAGGTATAATTTCTCTTTTTCAAAAGTATATTTTATTGATTATGCTATTACAGATTTTCCAATTTTTCTCCCTTTATCCCTTCTCCGCCCTATATCCCTCAACCCTCCAGCATTCCCCCCCTTAGTTCCAGTCCATGGGTTGTACATATAAATTCTTTGAATTCTCTGTTTCCTATACCATTTTTGACCTCTCCCCATCTATTTTATACCTACCAATTATGCTGCTTCTTCCTGTACCTTCCCCCCCATTCCTCCCCTCCCATCTCTTAAGGTCATCCATTAATTTGCATTTTTAGACCATTGACTCTTCCTTTTGAATTAAGTTTATTGGAGTGACATTGGTTAATAAAATTAAGTAAGTTTCTACCATTGGTTCTTAAATTTTCACGGGCACTTACTATGTGATTTATCTGAAGCAGTTATCTTTTTCAAGTTACGCTACATTGATTTATCATCCATGCCTGTTTAAATACATTCTTTGTTGAAAAGCAATTTTAAATCAGTTATGTAAAAACTTAAAGCTACATTTTCTTGGCACATCTTAGAGTTAGTCTTTGAGGATGTATTTCCAGGGTTTAAATTTAAGTTTTCTGTTCTTTGTTCGCTATTGAACACATTTTAAGTCCAATGATTGTCTGATTGAGGTTATTGATTGCCAGCATTGGCTTTCCTAATTAATGCTATTTGTCTTAATTACTTGATCACTAGAAGTGAAATTTTCATTGTCTACTCATTGTTATAAAATAAGGTCAAAATGAAATAATATTGTGACACAGTTGTAGACATGTTAGTTAATATTACTAAACTGAAATGCTGTCTGGCAGGTATCATTACCATGAACCCTTTGAAATATCCATTCATTCACTGGCATTCTACAGTCTGAGTTGGGTGGTTTGAGAGCTTTTGTATATAATGTCCAAAAGTCTGGGTTACATGAAAATCAAGCATATTTCAACTTTATATGATCTGTAAATATGGAGCTAAATTGTTTTGAAAGTTCACCTATCTCCTTCTGTTGAAAAGAGTTGTTATTTGCTCTGCCAGGGTGGATTAGTGAAAATTGTTTTTTGGATGCCTTATTTTTCATTGTGATAACTGCATTTTATTTTTTGAGCATTTTATTAATTACCTAATTTATAATACTAGCGTAAGGTAGTAAATTTCTACCAGTCTGTAACTGTGAGGTGAATTATTTTATTTTTAATTTAATTTTTTAAATTAATTGTTCAGTTACAATTGTCCTCATTTTCCCCCATTACTCTCACCCATCCTACCCTCCCCCATCTTCCCCATTCAACCCTCCCCCCCAGTTTGTCTTTGTCCATGAGTCCTTTATGCATGTTCCTTGACTCTTCCCCTTCTATCCTCCATTGTCCCCCCTCCCCTCTGGTCCCTGTCAATTTGTTCTTTATTTCCATGTCTCTGTTTCTGTTTTGCTTGCATGTTTGTTTTGTTGATTAGGTTCTACTTATAGGTGAGATCATATGGTATTTGTCTTTCACTGCCTGGCTTATTTCACTTAACATAATATTCTCCAGTTCCATCCATGCTGTTGTGATTCATTTTAAATTCTCTTTATTGAGGCATAATTTACATACAAGAATGTACCTTCCTATATACAATAAGATATACCCATTTTAAGTACATATTTCTGTATGAACTGGTATCCTTCATTTATAGTTATATCCTTTGACATTATCAGCCAGCGTCCCTTCAGGTTGATATTGATCCACTAACAGTTATACTGGACCATATCAGAAGTACTTACAACCCTGGCTGGTGTGGCTCAGTGGATTGAGCGTGGGCCTGTGAACCAAATGGTTGCCAGTTTGAATCCTAGTCAGGGCATGTGCCTGGGTTGCGGGCCAGGTCCCCAGTAGGGGGCACACGAGAGGCAACCCCACATTGATATTTTTCTCCCTCTCTTTCTCCTTCCTTTCCCCTCTTTCTAAAAATAAGTAAATAAAATATATTTTTTAAAGGACTTACAAAGGCTTTCTGGGTGTGTGGGTTTGTTTACATTATCAACTAAATTGCTCTAGACATTTATGTTTTTTTATTCTTATATTTGTGACACTCAAAAGCCAGACATCTAGCTGCCCCCAAGTCTCCCAGCCTCTTTTAATGTTCAAATAGAAATAGTTCAAGTAAAGTCTATGGGTATTCCACTGGTGCCCTTAAGAATGTGGCTTACATTTTCAGGAGAGCCTATCCCTTGGATTTTTCTCTCCCTACCAAACACTTGTTCTTATATCTTACTTCTAGGGGCTCTTATTTCTGTTCTACATCAGGCTAAGCTTTACCCCTTTTCCTCCGTTTCCCCAAAGTGCTGCTAGTACAAAATGCCTGCATGTTTATAGCACGCTTGCACTGAGGATTTAGCACACTGTAAGTAACAAATGTTAGATATTAGTAGTTAATGTGACATTTCTGTTTTCATATTTCGCCAGGCTAGAGAAAAGTTTACTAGTTTTGTCACAGGATGGAATAGAGGTGACAGTGAATGTTGGTGGGAATGCAGACTGGTGCAGCCACTGGAAAACACTGGAATTTCCTCAGAAAACTAAACATGGAACTGCCTTTTGACCCAGCAATTCCACTGCTAGGATTATATCCTAAGAACCCCGTAACACCAATCCAAAAGAACCTATGCACCCCAATGTTCATAGCAGCACAATTTACAATAGCCAAGTGCTAGAAGCAACCTAGGTGCCCATCAGTAAATGAATGGATCAAAAAACGATGGTACATTTACACAATGGAATTCTGTGCAGCACAGAGAAAGAAGGAGCTCCTACCCTTCACAACAGCATAGATGGAACTAGAGAGCATTATGCTAAGTGAAATAAGCCAGATGGTGATGGACAAATACTATATGATCTCACCTTAAATGGAACCTAATCAACAACAAAAAAAAGCAAGCAAAATATAACCAGCAACATTGAAATTAAGAATAATCTGAGAGTAATCAGAGGGGATGTGAGAGGGGGTAATGGGGGGAAGGGTTTACAAGAACAACTATAAAGGACACATGAGCAAAACCAAGGTGGGGGGTGGAAGCAAGGGAGGGAGGTGGGTTTGGCTGGGATGAGGGGAATAGTGGGGGGTGAATGCAGACAACTGTAATTCAATAACAAAATAATTTTAAAAACTTCTTATATATTTATAAAAAAAAGTGATGGTGAAGGAGAATAGTCCTTGTTATTTCAGGTGGAGAAAGAAATGAATAATTTTTAAGTTAGTAAGCCTTCTGGTATAACTTGGTAAATATTGGCAAGTTACTAACTACAACCATTTTATAGTAATGCCATGGAAGAAATATTTAACAGAAAGAAAGCAATGTTGATTTTGCAGTACATTTTT
>PVKM010000508.1:0-104874 GCA_004027735.1 Carollia perspicillata | reverse complement strand
GGTCGAGTGGAGAACGCGACAGAAGGGGAAAACAGACGTCTGGCTACCTCCCAAAGCAGAAATCATGACTCAACAAGGCTTTCAAAGGGGACAGGCGACTGCATTTGTCTTGAGTTCACCTTCAGGCCAATAAAATGTTCTCTGAACTGAGACTGGGAAACTTGAGTGTTTGTCCTGTGTCTGTGAGAACTGGCTGTGAGGGCTTGGGCAAAATCCCTAACAGTCTCGATCTCGGTTTCCTCATCCGCAGGTGACGGCCGAGGAAGGTTCCATCTAGTTTTAACAGCTTATATTTGAGATTTCCAGTTCCCATAACCTGAGGGAGCTGGCCCACTGAGGGCAGCTGTATCACCAGGGGCCCAAATTCTGGGAGACACCGCTGTCCTGGGAATTGGTGGGGAGCGGGTTCAAAGCCCTCCTCTTTATCCAGCCGGGCCGCAGTGGCACAGACCAGTCGCTACAGACGCTGCGCACCGCGGCTCCGGAAGTACCCTCGGCACCCCCACCCCCTGCCCCGGGTTTAGATGCTCGGGGCGGAGGGCCCACCAGGCGTCTGGGACGCCTTCGGCAGGCGGAGGACGGCCGGTTGGAGTGCAGAGCAGAGGGGCGGGGGCCTCCCTTCCTGGAGGACAGCTGGAGACATTCGGAGAGGTGCTGGGGACCCGCCCGGCCAGGAGAGGCACGTGGGGCACGGCGGGAGGATGGCAGCCGACGTCTGTTCCTGAGCCCCCGGCCCGGCCCGCACCGGGCGTCCGAGGCCCGCGATCCTCGGCGCTCCGGTCAGGGACGAGGGGCGTGTCTGGGAGCGAGGGCAACACGGCCCTGCTCCCGGTGTGCCGCCGCCGCCCGTCCCTGCCCAGCCGCCTCGGGCCCCAAACCCTCAGCCCCGTCCCGGAGCGAGCCCTGTACGACAAAACGAACTCGTGCCAGCTTCCTGTTGTGCAACCCAGTCCTGAGTACGTCAGTGCTGAAAGAGTGCCGCCGCTGGCCCTCCGCTGGGAAGCCCGGGCGGCCGGCACCAGCAGACTTCCCGGCCCGGCCAGAGCCGGAATCCTCCCGGGGCCGAGTTCCCGCTCGCGGCTCCAGGGAGCGTCCAGCCACGCCGCGCTACTATCCTGACCCTCAGGTCTCCTTTCACTTTTTTTTTTTTTTTTGCCCCCAAACCCCCACCAAGTCCGAGGCGCGACCCTTGAAGCCATAAACAGCCTTTCCCAAAGTTTCTCCCTCCGGTACCTAATTGAATCATCCATAGGATGACAAATCTGTCAGGGCCAAGTTTTCCAGACACTTGGGTGACTTCCTCATCCCTGAAGTGACTTGTCAGCTCCAGTGAGTAACTTGGAAGTGTCGCTCCAGGCAAGGTGTGTGTCTAGAGGGAGACGGCTGCCCACTCACGCTTTCCAGAGAGCAGCCCGGCCGACTTCAAAATACACACAGGGTCATTTATAGGAACCTGAGCCATGCGCAGGACAAAGTCTCTGAAACTGAGACATTTTCCAAACAGTGCTGACATTTTGTCAGGGCCCGTAAAAATGTAAACGCGAGGTGACGAACCCGCTGGGCAGTGTGCGCGCCTGCCTGTGTCTGCGCATTCTGCAGCGTGGGAGGCCGGGACGCTGCGGGTCACCGGACCGTCCGGAGACGAATTATCGTGCCCCCATCCCGAAGACCTCCTGGAGCAAGAGGGAACTCGGCTTGAGCAGTACACACAAGCGTGGAAAGCAGCCTTCGTGGAGCTCCACAAACACGTGGACCTGGGAAAGACAACTACAGCCCCCCGTGCGTGAGAGACCTCACGTCACCCCATCAATGACCACTTTTCTAAAGTGTCCCTTCAGTGAGGACTCATGGGCGGCGGGCACAACCATGCCCCTGCGTCCTATAACTTGCCTTGCTTATGGAGCCCTCTGGACCCTGTAGTTTGAAAGAAAAAAAAAAAAATCAAAAACTCTCCCTAATTAGAGAAACTTTAAAACCTTGTTGATTTCCTTTCCGTTCTCGACACTGGACGCCTAGGCAACTGACAAGAACACAGCGCGATTCCTTATTGGGGGTGTGTATCCCAGTAAACACATCTTCTAGAGAATCTGGGGGTGGGGTGCGTGTGTCCTTACACCCGCGCGAACACCGGCTCAGCACGGAAAACTATTTCTGATCCCTAGTTTGTGTCTCTCAGCGTTAACTCCCCCACACGCTAAGCGCCCCGTCTCTTCCCGTCTCTCGCCTGCTACCAAAGTTCCTATGGCACCCACTTACCAGGTAACCGGGATTTCCACAACAAAGTCGGTGTGCGGGTCCCTTCCCTGCCAGCCTGCTCGAGTGACAGCAGGCGGCCAGCGCTGGCGAGGAGAAATTGGGGCTCCAGCCCTTCAGCACGCTCCGCGGGTTCTGCCTCCTTCTGAAAAGAAAACTCCCATCCAAGCCTGGGGACGGAGCGCGGAAACCCGGCCCCAGTGCCCTGTGTGCGCGCGCGTGTGCGAGGGCAGCTGCGGCAGGAGGAGGAGAAGGCAGGAGGGGGTGGCTGGGCCCTCGGCATCAGCTCATTCTGCCCCCCCCCCAACCCCCACTCACACACACAAGCAAATAGTGTTTTTAAAAAGTTGAGTTTCCACTTTATGCCTCGCCTGTCTTGCTCACCCTCGCCCTGGGCCGAGGGATGCGTCTGGGGGCCGGCCTGGTATACTGGCTAATTGGTTTCGGCGGGTTCTGTCGGGGAAGGGCTGGTGCGAGCCTGGACGGCCACGGGCAGCGTAGGGGGCGGGGGCTGCGCTGGTGCCCGAGCGCGCTCCGGGCAGCCCGTGCGGCGCGGTGCGGACGCGGGTGCTGCGGGGAGAGGGGAAGAGGGAGGGAGGGAGGGAGGGAGGGAGGGAGGGTGGGAGGCGGCCCTGGGAGGAGTGTGGATGTTAGTGTGGCTGCGAGGGCCGGCCCGTAGCCAGCTGCTTCCTGAGTGTGAGCGCCGAAGGGGAGGGGGAAAGGGTGGGGGCGGGCTTGTTGGTCACCAGGCTGGCCAATTCCAAGGCCGAGCTCGTGTCTCCCTCTCGACGTGTTAACACACACACTCCTAACCGTGCGCCAAAGAGTGGAAGAACTCCAGAACCGGGTAACAACAAACAGCGGAGAGACACTTTGCCTTCTTGGGTCTTATTTGTTGAACTAGTTTTTTTCTTTGACATGAAAAAAACATGAGCATTTAGACGGGATTTGATGTCAAATCCTGAAGAACAAGAGGGAAAAAAATGCCCAGTAATTACACGGAGAGAATAAAAACTAAGAAGTGAAAAACGGATAAAATGCCTTCCTAATACACAGGAGTGGATGCACGTAATTTCGAAAATGCATAGGTGAAACACTGAGGGTGACTTCGGTATCTTTTGCAGAGCAGAGAGGAAGGTGATGGAAGTGTTACAAAGATGTAGAATTCTAAACAGACTGCTAAGAATGGAGGCACATTCCCTGCATATGTTGCATCTATTAGCAGCACTTTCTCCTTAAGAATTTGACAGCATCAGCTTCATACCCCATCTAAGCTGTGACCCCAGGCCCTCTGCTTGGCTTGATCTGAGTCCTGAAGAGGTAGGTTGGTCAACTGTTAGTGGTCCAACATGTATTGCCTCAGATGCACAGACTTCTATCTTGGGAATCAATGTATGTAAAGTACACATATAAAGCACAATGCATATAAAACAAGTATCCTGGTTAGGCCTTTCTGCAGTGAGAGTATTATTCACTCTCATGAATGAAACGAATGAGGATATCTCAAGACACTTGGGATTTAACCAGTCCTTACATTCTATTTTTGGGTTGTCACTCAAATATAAATTAGCATTCAGGTAGTTGATGCTATGATCAAAAAAAGAAACTCTCAAGCACACAAATGATCCACCCCAGAAAAGTACACCAAAAAGGTTGTTGATAATTTTCATTTATCTTATTTCAGAAAGACGTTATTTGAATTCATCTGCATCCATGATATTGACCCAAAAAAGGCCAGTTTTCACAGTACTTCCTATGTCTTGTTAGGATCTGCTTTTCAAGACTCCCTTTAGGGAAGATTTTTTTTCCCTTTCCTAAAGACACAAACTCATCAGAATATTAATCACCAGAATATCTGTCAGCAGAAGTGGAGGGAGGGAAATAAATTAATAAGTGCTTAGGATATAGTATTCTGTCAGCTTTCTAGTTTCTCCCTCTGTTCTTCATCTCCTTTTAAATGCAAGTATCCAAGCCCAAGTGGCAATCTATGGGTTCAACCACACACAAGGAAAGCAAATACTCATAAAATGAAGCATGCAGCAACATCACAAAAACAAAGAAACCAAGTGCTGGAAATTGCCCTGACTGTTCCATTGTGGTCAGTTATTGCAACATGCCTGACATTCACATAAAAACTCTTCCTCATTAACTCCAGCCTTCAGGAGGAGAGCAAGATGTGAACACTGACCCTTCAGTGCATCACGGGAAGTTCTCTTCATCCAGACTCTTGGTCTGCACAGACTGCTCGCAGCAACAAGACAAGGCTGGGTGGAAGCTGCAAAAATCTTTCTAATGTCCCTCAAATATCCCTTCAAATACAATGTTTTTGATGCATGATATGATATCGTAGGGGCTTGCAGAAGCTTCCAAAACTTCCCACTTGAATGGAATGGCATAGCTGGAAGAGAAAAATATAGTGCTACTCCCTACTTTAATCAATGGCTCATGGAAACAAAACACTGGGAAAGTTAGAATCATCAACCTGGAGAACCACCTAACTATCCTGAGACATTTACCACTAAATAGATACAGTGCTTTGGTTGACTTTTTTTTTTTTTTTGGCTAGGAATGTAGTTCTGCAATGTCCTTACATTCCATGGGATATAGTAAAAATGCAATGCTTTGAATACAACCCTAGAATGACTCAGAGTAAGATCTGCACCTCTTCTGGACTGAATCCATCAACATGGGCGGGGGAGGGAAGAATAATGAGAAATGGTGGGAAAGGAAACAGTGTAGTTCAGCAAAACAACCTCTCTTCCCCATGAGCTCTCCATCATGCTTAGGAATCACGCTCTGGCAGCCTTTCAGACAGATAGGTGGGAACTACAACCCATTGGTATCTTCCCTTTCTGAAGCTGTCAGTTGTATGCATCTCAGCTGCTGACTCAGAGAGGCTGATTCAGCAGACAGGGCCCTGCTGCCAGCTCAAGTCCAGTTCTCATTCATTTGAGAAATATTCAGTGACTACCTACTCTTTCCCAGGATTGGGAGTAAAGGAATTAACATTTGCAAGCATTGTGCATGGGAGGATGTTACATGAAGCATTTTGCCCAATTCCTGGGATATAGCAAACCCACAAGAAATGATGGCTCTTTGCATACATTATCTCATATACTCCTCAAAGTACAAGATGGCCATTAGTAGTCTCCTATTTAAAAGCAAAGAAGCTGAAGCTCAGCAAACAGTTAAAAGAAGTGAGAGGCAGAGCTGGCTTTGTCAATCTAGATGCCCCAAGTTCTTTCAATATTGACGTCCTACAAAATAACTGTACATGCTCTTTCAATGTGTGTCAACTACACTGAACTTGTATAAAGTACAAGACATCTTATCATCAATGTCAGATAAGTACAGCTGAGTGTGTAAGAAGCAGGAATAATTTCCTGCAACAGAACATGAAGTAGCTTAGCTATCTGAGCTGGATTTAAAAGAATAGGAAGAAAATTGGTAAACAAAGAAGACCATCCCAAGTACAGGAATCTGTATCAGAAAGGACACAAAAGGCATTGATCCTGTGTATCTGCTCACACAGAGCTAGACTACAAAATAAGAACACTGGCAACCTCATAGCTAAAGCCCTGAACACAGTGGACTCACTCCCAGAGGGAACATTCTAGCAACATACTTTCAGAACTGTTATTTGTGTCAGTCTGAGTGACCTGACAGCAAACTACAAGCTTGCAAAGAACCATGATCAAATTCTTACTTCTCTGAAGTGTCTATAAGAGAGAAAAAGGTTTTAACCCCAGAATGCAGATAGGGTGAGCTAACAGCACCAGTGATAGTATGCCTAGCTATAAACACACATCCTATATACACACAGGCTGGCAACAGTCCAGTTATGTAGAAATGCAGTGGAAAAAGTCAGTGTTTGCCAACTTAAAGAAGGGAACTGGATGTGTAAGATGGAAAACCTCCATTTTACCTTCCTAAGTGAGTAGTACAAACAGCGGAATGTTATCAGTGCCTGATACCCTAATAAAACTTTTAAGTTGATCTTTTTACTAATTTTGTCACAAATGCAGTCAACCCAGACTCTCCTGCTTGTATATCAGTGACGCAATGTTTAAAAACTATGATCGACATCCATTATATTCATAGCATCATACCTCTCTTCCTTTCTAGGGTCAAACTGTAAACAGAATCTAAATGCAAAATGTGAAATATTTTACGCCATACAATGTCTCCACATCTACTTTGATTGGTAAATATTTTCCTCCTTTTTTATACAAACCCAACTGAAATGCATCTACTATTCTACAAAGATTTATTTGATATTCCTTGATATGTTACTAAGGCCTGTGTACAAAAAGTTTACCAAAATAAAAATAAATTCTTAATATACACAATACTCCACAGGCAGCCAGTTTCCTACTCTTTTACCACTCAGCATCATCCATACTGGCCACTTACATAGGTTGCTGTAATGTTAATTACCTGATCATTATGCTATCTTATCCAGAACTGCCTTCTCTAAGTACCTTCCTAACACCCAAAATTTACATTTCTTCATGAGCTTTTCATGGCCTAGCTACAACACTAGGCACTAGTAAGTATTTAATGTTAATTGAATGAATGAATAAATGAATGAATGAATGAAGAAGTGAAAGAATGGTTTCCCTACTTTCAGAGATGATGTATGGCACTAACTGTCATTTTGTATATATCAACACTACACCTATCATTCTTTTTCTGTGCCCCCAGGCTCTTCATTGAAAACTGAAGATTAAATGTTACTTCCTACTTCGTAGGAAAGAAAATTCAGTCTCTGTTCAGTGCTTAGAGTCAGGAGGGCGAGCCTCCCCTCCACTGCCCCATGATCCTTCGTTGTCCCTTGCCCAACGACCTCACCACCTCTTTAACCATGGCACACCAGGCCGTTTACACCATACCTTGAATTCTACCAAAAAAGAAAAATATGTACTAAGTATGGGGGGAAGGAAAGTATGGAATGAGTTTTCATAGAGGAAGATTATTTTTTTAATGGGAGGAAATAAAGAAGGCAGGACAGCATTAAGACACCGTCAACATAATTGGAAAAAAAATAAGTTTTGGGTAGAATTAAGCTCTGGAAAAAAAAAGTGATTCAGTGACCTTTCGGAATCCTGACTCACCTCAAGATCTAAATACACCTGCAAGGAGTTTGAATACATTTGGAAATTTTCTATAAATCCCAAATCCCCATGATGTTAAATCACTCAGGGGGGTTTCACACATATAAAGACTTCTATCTCCTTTCAACTCTGTGGAACAATGACAAGCGTAATTTTACTGTCCACTGGACAAATGACCAATTGTCCCCAAATAAGACCTGCCCTGAAAAAAAGTGTCAGCTCCTTTCAGGATGGGGACACTGTTCCAAGTTCATTATCTGCATTATCTCACTTAATTCTCACAACATCGCAATGACGGTAAGGTCTAACACAACTTCCATTTACAGTTGAAAAAAAAAGAGACAGAGAGAAGTGAGATATCTTCCTAATGTCACTCAGCTCATGGAAGACTGGCCCAGCCTCAAACAGAAACAGCCTCCCACATGAACCATTACTGTGTTATTCTTACAGGGCAGGGAACCCTCTCTCCACGGGACATTTATTTGTTCATTCACTCAGGCAGGTGGTACGTTGGAAGGAGGGGGAAATTTGGAATTAGAAAACCTAGAAATCGAAACTGCACCACTTACTGGAAAATCTTGGGCTAGTTCCTGAACCACTACCTGAGTTACTTCACGGATTGAATGGGGAATCACAACACTGGCTAGCACACATGCCCAATCAGTTTCCTTTATTGATGAGAAACACAGCCCAAGAGCCTCAAAGGGAAATCAGCCCAAACCCCAGCTCCAGGAATGGGCTTGATGACTCAGAAACCCCCTTCCCCTATTCAAAATAAATGCATTCACTGGTTGGTTCTTTTCTGTGCCCTGGCCGGGAATCAAACCCACAACGTTGGTGTATCAGGACAATGCTGTAACCAACTGACCTTACCTGGTCAGGGCCTTGGATATTTTTCTTTAAGTTATAGCTCATGCTCTTTTCAAGATCCTCCTACCATTTGGTCAGTATAATATTAAGCAAGAGATATTCCACTTCCCCAGTAATTACACAATGCCCCCTTTCAGACCAGCTGGTCACCCTTTTGGGGGTCAGATAGAGTAGCTTATCCATTCGGTTTTCAGACAAATGACTTGAAAAGCCAGGCCATTTCTACATGTCCTCAGTTACTGGTTAACAAATGTAACCACAAAACTCAGCACCTAATAGGAAATATATGCCTTCCCAAATTCCTATTCAAATTGGACTTTATCTCATTCCCAGATAAAACAGAGCCAAGATTTTCCTGGAATGACATTCAGAAATAAAAAAGTTTTGTACAGAAGTACCTTCCCAGGCCCTAGCCAGGTGGCTCAGTTGGTTTGAGCACTGTCCCAATAAGGCAAGGCTGTGAATTGATCCCCAGTGAGGACACACAAGAATGGACAAATGAATGCATAAATAAGTGCAACAACAAGTCCATGTCTCTCTCTCTCCAAACCCCCTTCCCTCCCTTCCTTCCCGTCCCTCTCTCCCTTCCTCTCTATCAAATCAGTAAATTAAACAAAGGAAGAAGTACCTTCCTAGGCATCCCTGAGTCCCACTCATTTTTCTTGTTGTTACTGATGTTATTAATTCTACCTTAGAAATTTCAGTTCAGCTTAGAACACCCCTTCCCCCACTCCCATATCTTCTGTCTATTGTCTCAACCAAATGTCATTTAAAACTCAGCTATAGATATGATTTGGGCCTTTTGGCATAAGAGACAGGGGCAGAAAGTCCATACATTCTAGACTGAATTTAGGTCCTGCAGTTAGACAATTCGAACTTGATAATAATGATGATAGCTGAGCAAGTTGCATAGATCAGAAATGTTCTTCCTGCCACTGTTTTCTTTTTACTTCCAGCAAGAAGTGGACAGTAATGAGAAAGTGAGGGCGGAAAGCTGCAAGCCACACACTTCAGACACAGTTTCATTATGGCAATAAAAACAGCTCACATTTATTTGGGGTTTATTATGTGCGAGGAGCCGAGCAATGTATTTGATGTTCTTGATCTCATCTAATTCCCGCAGGTGTCCGTCTAATAAAGGGAGAGATGGGCCCAGAATTGACTCCCTCTGGCTCCAGGACACATGCTTTTGGCGGCAGCACTGGACCACCCCCACAAAATATTGCTTATTGTAAGAAATTTTGATGAAATATGTCGTAAACATAATTGTATGTAAAATTTAAGAATAAAATATATGATATAAATGGTACATGTAATCGTCTGTTTTATGACACTACCAGGCAATACTGAACCTAACTGTAGTTCCTCAAAACCGACCTCAAACACTCGCCAAAGTCCCCAAACCTTTGTATCTGTGTCCCCAAACCTCTGTTCTGTCAGTCTGGAATGACATTTACTGTCATTTGTCCCCCTACTCTCTCTGTGAGGCATTCTGTTGTAAGGAGAATAATGCCCCCTCCAATCCCACAAATGTCGATACCCTAATCCCTGGGGCTTGTGAATACATTAGGTTACATGACAAAAGGAATCAAGGTACAAATGGAATTAAGGTTGCTGATAAAGTGACCTTAAAATAGGGATATTACCACAGATAATCCAGGTGGGCCCAAAGTTATCATAAGAGTCCTTAAAAGTGGGAGAGGAGGCAGAGGAAGAGAGGCAGAGAAAGCAACGTGACGACCTTGAAAACAGGGCCAGAGAGATGCTGCGTGAGGGGCTTTGAGGTTGGAGCAATAGACCACGAGCCAAGCAAGGAATGCGGATGGTCTCTAGAAGCTGGAAAAGGCCGTGACACAGAACCTTCAGGATGGAATGCAGCCCTGCTGAAACCTTGGGTTTAGCCCAGTGAAATCCAGGTCAGACTTTTATCTTATAGTACAGTAAGATACAAATTTGGGTTATTTAAGCCATTATGTTGAGAGGGTCATTTATCACAGCAGCTATGGAAAACCAATGTACCTTCCAAGCTCTCCTCTCGCCCCCAGAGCCAGGCACCACGTGCTCTAGGTCGTCAGAGAACACAGTCCTTATGATTAGTTAACTCTAATACACTATTTGGGAACCAGGCCTATACATTCCAGGCCTTCCCTTATTTCCTTCGGGAGCTCTAGGAATGGACCTCAAGATTTATCTCAGGGCCTCAACTCTGCCTCTGCTCGCTTTCTGCTGGGGGGAGGGGCAATGTTAAGTGGAATGACCAAAAAGCTGGAAGAGGTAAGGCAGCAGAAGGATGTCGGAAAGAAGAGGGTACAGGGGTTGACAGAGGAGAAGAGAGAAGTAAAGGAAAGAGGGGGACAATGAGGTCAGGGAAGAGAAAGAAGAAAAGGGAGATGGAGGAAGACCCAGACGCCTGATGGGGGAGAAAAGAGGGAAAGAGAGGAAAGAGGAGGGAGCTTGTTTTCTCTTCCCCGCCTCCCACCTGACCACCCTCTCCACCCTGCTTCCTGAGTGCAGGCGCACTCTCAGCATCCAGTGCTAGTGTCTCCTCCCTGCAGTGGTGTCCGTGCTGGCTGCCCTGTAGATTACCCACAGAAACTCCTCGTACAGCTCGCCAGATCTCACCCCCAGAGATTCTGGTTAATCGGCCTGAATGTGACCTGTGCATTGGGACTTTTCTGATCTTCAGGTGACTCGAATGGGCAGGCAAGGTGAAGAGCCACCGTCATAGAACCCTCTCTGACCTGTCCAGCTCACCCAGAATGGGTCCTGCCTTCAAACTCAGAGTCCTTGTCACTGTCCCGCACTTTGGCACTCGTCTCCTAAAGCTGGTGAGGCTGCATTGAGATGATGTAAGGACCCAGCCCCTGGAGCCAAACTGCTGGGATTCCGCCTTGGCTCCACACTTCATAACCAAGCAATCCTGGGGAAGTCACTTAACCTTTCTGCGCCTGTCTCTCCATCTGCAGAACAGGAAAGAATCTAGCCATACTATTGTGTTGTTTTGAAGACTAAATGAGTTAATATTTTTGAAGCATTCAGAAGAGTGCCTGCCACAACAAATGTACCAAAATAAGCATTTGTCAAATAAAATATAATCAGCTTGCATCACTTGTCTCTGGTATTCTACCTTGCGATACAGTCTACCTTTTCATGCATACAATTCCTCACCGCCCCACAGTTAACAACTGAGCTCTTCCATAATCCCCACCACACCAAAGCCATTGTGCTCTGCACAATCAACACTCAATAAAGTCTGTTAAAAACAATACAAAATCAGAAAACGATTTTAAAGACATATAACCTGTTCATTAGAACCAATAAATGGCTATGAGTTAAGAATGTTTTAAAGAGCAGCCATTTAAACAATTCTCACTTACCCCTGGCACTGCTCCCTGACAAGCAAGGCCCACAGAAAAGGGGCACAAGACACGTACGTGTGTTTGAAGGGGGACTAGAGAAGTAAAAGGAAGTTTGTGATGAAAGGAGGGGTCCCGAAGTGGGCACTGAAACTGGGGCAATTCTGATTCGCTAGATGAGGTTCAGAAGGATCATAAGTCAGACTAAGGCAGAAGGGTGGAGGTGGTGGAAAAATATCCAGGTAAGGGGAACGAAAGGCCGTAGAAAGCAAACTTTGCTAATTCATAATTGTGCTTAAGGCTGGCTGCGTCTAGACTTCCATTTGGATGACTGGTTTACATACACACTCACATACATTTTTAACTCTGAAAGTTAATGCTCCATATGTGTTTTATTTACTTTCATGTCTTTTTTATCTTTACTAGTTGGCCAATTCTTTTTCTTCACATTACATCAGAAGACCCTCATTGCAATAAGCAACTCAGCTTGGGGATGGTGGATTAACTTTGAAAAAGACATTTGAGAAAAAATGTAAAGCTTTGTATTAGGGTACAACAACATTTACAAGGCACAAATTTGGCGGCCACAAGACTTCTCTCAAAGGTATGAAAAAATGTCTGTGCTCTATTTTCAAAGAAACCAAATAAGACATGGTCCCTGAATCACTGTCTGAATGCAAACAGCATTTGGCTTTGATCTGAGTTGTTGAAAACTATGACCAATTTATCCTGCGATGCCAAACCATTAGAGAATATTTTTAAGTCTGGATTTCCATATCAGGATTCAGCTACACACTTTTTCTCTTTATTTCACATTACATAGGCCCAACCCAAAACAGTGCTTCCAACAGTGTATGTAGTTGGGATGATGATTTCAATTTCAAGTTACAGACAAAGAGAAGAAAAACTCTTTTCCAATAGACATATTCCTTTGGCCTGAGAAAAAATATAAAAACATAATTAAACATTAAATGAGATTATTCGATGTAAACCTTCTTCTCTACTATATTAATAATGACCTCATAGGCAGGCTTAGCTGGTTTCCAAGTGATAAGGAAAATATCAGAACTCATTTTTCTAGTGTACGTGCCACGAAGAATCCACCCTGAATCACGGCTGCTGCCAGCCTTCCTCCTTCCCACCACGTGGTCCAAGAAGAGTCACCGGTGATTTTCTGAATTTTGTTTGCAAATGTAATCCCCAAATATGCCCATATGGGTGAGGGGAAACGGATCCAATCCCACAGGGAAGCACATCAGCATCTCCCAAGCATGTGAAACATACCAAGGACCTCTTGTAATGAGTCAATAACCCAGGACTACCCGCCTCTGTGTCTCGGTAGAATTTTTTTTTGAATGCCAAGAGGTTTTGATCAGCACATAGAGTCTCCAAAGCACTTTCTACTCTGTCAACATACCGCTGAAAGCAGAGCAAGTTGAGGTGGTGATATTGATGTTTTATACAACTTCTCTATGTTTTAGGTTTCCCAAATCACCGGAGGAGAGGTCCTTGTCTAAAATCAGGTTGGTCCTAGAGATTTCGACTTAGCCTCTAAGGATTGAGACCACAATAGTATCAACTCTTAAAGCTGAAAGTATCCTTACAGGAGTTCTGATTTTCAAGGGGTCTGTGGATAGAAGTGATTACATTCCATAATTCCATTCTTTTAATTTTGGGGACCTCATTCTGAGCAGAGGTCCCTAAGCCCCACCAGCCCTCTGCCCACCCCCTCCACACCAAATTTGCTCCAAGCCTAACTACCACACCCGCAACATGTGCCACTCCCACATCTACCCTGACGGCCCCTCTCTGCCCTCCCCAACACCAAGCCTCACGGCCCTCACCCTCCAGCATCCAGTCTTATCAAACATCTTTGCTCTTTTGCGTGTCTCCCCTGCTTTCCGTGATACTATAATGCCCTGTATTTGTTTTGTTCATAGTCTGTTAGCAATGGCTGTCTGACAAGGCACCAGGGAAGGCAGCTAGATCAAGGAATTTTATTCTATGATGTTTCAATGTTTAGAGTGAGGCTGTTGTGATTTAACAGTCAGAAAGCAGAAAATATATGTTTTTAAGTTCTGTATTTCTGTTTTTCCTACTAAATTCTCCTTGTTCTCCTTCTTACCCCTCTCTTCCTTCAGCCACCTGAATGTGCTGTTCACACAATCTTCTTTGCTTCCTTCTCATCTCTGTTAGAACTCTGCTTTCACTCCAACATGTGAGTGAAAGTTGAGGAGACTTTGGAGCTGCATAGGCCTGGGTTCGAATCTTGACTCTGCTATCTGTATATCCTCAGCCAATCATTTCATTAGTTCACTCAGCAACAGGAATAACCAACAATTCCTACGTGCACACTCAGGCCAGGCACTTTACATACATTAACTCATTTGATCCACACAACAACCCTAAGAGGTAGGTAAGGTTATCCCCATTTTACACACAGAGGCACAGAAAGATTAAATTTCTTGCCCAGGCTACTTAACTAGTCAGTAGCCCCTCTACTTATTCTAGTCTTCTGGCTTCTGAACTCTAAAAACTCTAAAATGAAAGCCACGCACCAGCATAGCAGTACTCTTCTGTTGATTAGAGATAACATGGGGGGTGGGTTGGGGGATGCCTGGCACATAGCTGTGATTATCATATTTCTCTAAAGATCATTACCCTGAGCTTCAGCCATCCAAATTCAATTATTCCGGCCAAGTGTGTCTGCCTACAGAGTCTATAGGAATTCCAGCTTGGAGAAGTCAGCAACTGAACTATCTTCCTTCATAAGTAACTGGCCATTCTGCGCACTGTACCACATACCGCCGTCTCTATCCCTTCTCACCCTCCCCATCCTGCTTTCCTGATGTTTCTGGCAGTTTCTAAACAATCCTCATTGTTCAATGCCCCTTCTCCACTCAACTTGAGGTCCTCAGTTCTCTGTCAGCCAGACCATTTCTCTGACTTCCTCCCTGGTCTTCCTGCCTCCAGCTTGTCCCTACATGAATTTACTTACATGGTAGTTCAGATGTTAATGGACCTGTATATGACTCTTTAACCTCAGACCTGGCTCTACGCCTTTGGCAGTGTCCCTCTGGTCAATACCCTGTTCTTCAGTCAAACTGGACTAGTTACTAGAGTTCCCAGACTTACTTTGAGCTTTACCTCTGCCTGGGATGCCCTTTCTGGACCAGTCTCCAGCCTTAAGATCAAGTCCCAAAGCTAGCTTCTCCTGCAGCCCTTCCTGATGCTGCCAATTACATGGGGATTCCCTCTCTTTTGCATTTTGCACCATGTGTATTAGGGGAAGGGCATCTGTGTGAACATCTTTTCCATCTTTACCTATCTATAATGTCTAACACGAGCTTAGGACTCAATATTTGCTAAAAATATGAATATATAAATGGGAAAAACTAAAGCCCAGAAAGGGTAACTGATACACTTTGCAAATCAGTTAGCCAGGAGACAGCATTAGATAATAGTTAATGTAGTAAGCCAGACTGCCTGAGTTTAAACCAACGTTCCACCAATGATTAGCTGGAATGACCTTACGCAAGTACCTTAACTGCTGTCTATCTCAATTTTCTCAGCAGTAAAATGGTGATAATAATACTTCTCCTTAGAACAGCATGAGGATTAAGTAAATTAATAAGTATAAAATATTTTGAATGGTGCTTGACACATTGTACGCATTCACCTATTAGCTGCTGTTGTTATTATTGTTGTAAATGGCAGAGTCAGAATTAGAATTGAAGATCCTTGACTCCTAGTCCAGTGCTGTTCATGCTGTTTCTTAAGTATTCCTGTTCTTGGTTCAAATCCCCACTCCATGCAAAAAAAGATGCACATGTACACACACATGTTCAGGACAACAGGTAAATGCTGCTTTTACATTTAAGCTAGTCTAGAACTTTGCTGGAGCTATATGGTCTTTGGTAAAAAAAAGAAAAGAAAAAGTAGGGGGTCCTCTGTCAGACACAGTGTGGGATATACCCTTAAATCTAAGAAAGACAAAAGCCCTGGCATCCTCCATAATTTCTCTAGCTCCAAGATAATCCCACTAGCAATTTCTGAGATAACACAATTAGAGGTTCAGAATGTCACACAGAAAAGAATGTCGATTCTGGAGTCAGGCAGAACTGGACTCAGATCTTCGCCCTCTCACTCACTGGCTCTGGGACGTTGGACAAGTTCCGTAACCTCCATCCATGAGCCTATGCTAACCCTACTTCACTGGGCTGCAGGAAGCATCCATGAACTAATCAGTGAAAGGCGTTTAGTCCGGAGCCTGGCAACCAGTAAGCACTGGGTCTTATACTATGCTTTTGAGCAAAGCAGCACTCCCTTCCTCTCATTCTAGTTTAGGTATAACACCCTTGAGGGTGCATCTTTTTTTAATCTTCATCCACAGGACATTTGTTTTACTGCTTTTAGGGAGAGAGAAAGGGAGAGAAAGAAAAGGAAACATCAGTGCGAGAGAGAAACATTGATTGGCTCGCTCCTGTACATATCCAGACTGGTGATAGAACCAGCAACCCTAGGAATATGCCCTGACAGGGAATCAAACCTGCAAACTTTTGGTTACAGGACGACATTCCAACCAAATGAACCACAGCAGCAAGGCGAGAGTGCATATTACTGGACGGTTAAGTTTAATGTGCCTTTGTTTATCAGGATCTAGAGGGCTGGAATTCCCCAGGGATTAAGAGCTACTGAGGATGGACATGGGAAGCCCCCAAAAGTCAATTTGCCAAGATGCAGCTTGTGAAGTCCTCCTCGGGCTGCCACAGAAACATTTCCTTCTCATCCCTCATGGGCCTTCCACGTTCTCCCATTCCTTTGTGCACGACTCAAAAAAGTCTCTTTTTTGAAGATACCACTCTCACCGAAGAACTGAAAGAGATAAACTTTAGGTGTCAGTTGATTTAGGAAGTGGCCTTTCTCACACCTACTATCATGTGTCCCGGATGCATTTTCTGGTAGAGAACAAATCCCATCCATCCATCTTATCAAACTCTACTGCGCTTTTCAAACGGACCCGACAGGGGTTGAGAAGACAGGCGATTATGCCCCTCTCCTAGATGAGGAGCTTGAAGCTAAATGGTTGATGGGGAGACAATGGCACCCTTTCCATCTGTCGGTGTGTCCTGACTTCAGGCAACATTCTAAAATTCTACTGTATATGTAACGATGCTTTTTAAATGCAAACTTTCAATTTACTAATGTTTTAAGGAATAAAGTTTCATCTTTAAATAAAAATAGACATCTATTTTTAAAACCTTTAAACAGATCAAACCCCTCTAAAACAGAGTGAAGTCCTCAACTTCACCCTCTGCTCCCTCCACCCCTTAACAACACAGCTGTCTTTGCATCCATGTGACGGAACCATAACTTTGTTTCATAGCATTCAATCAAATAGTACTTCTATCATTTTCTGCACCAAGGCTGCTGATATTTTTCCTCAAGTGAGAACTCATTTTCTGAGAGATTCTTATAGAATACACACACTTGGACCACCTTGCTTTGTGTGCCTATGTCCTCATGAAACAGGGTGGGTGCCTGCAGAGAACCTGGGCCTCCAGGGGACAACACCTGCTCCCAGACCAAACAGCATGAATAAAGTGTGACTACGTCTAGTCAGTAGGTGGCACCCTTTCCCCAGTGTTGGCTCCCATCCTAGCTCAGAGGTACCTGGACATTTCCCTGGGTCTGGGCTTCCAGAATGCAGGGCTTTCAGATCAGAAGTCTCATATTACTACTTAGGATGTAGTCTGTTGTCCCAAACACTGTGTTACCCTTATATCCAGAAGGGAATTGGAATAGGCATTACATATTGAACTTTTTTTAAAGAAAATATCAATGCATTCTTATCTAGATGATGATCATGATGGAAAATTTTTTTGAAAAAGCTATTCCCCTTTACAAAGCATACACTACACCTCCATCTCTCTCTCCCAATGTCAATGTCCAACGTCATTCCATTCCCACCCCCAAAAAAATACTTCCCCACCTTTTCTAGGATTGGAAGAAAGAGTAGGAATCCTACAGATAATAAAGAAAAATCATTAAATTCATCTATCCTTGCAAATACAATGATTGCTCATGTGGTAGTCAGTGTAACCTTATCAGAGGATCTCCCAGAAAGTCTCAAACTTATATTTCTTGCCTTTAAAATTGATTTTAATTTTCTGTGGATCTTTAACTGAATTGACCTGTATTACAGGTCAACGATATTTTAGCAGTTTCTACCAGTTGTCCAGGGACAGACGGCACCTTCAAGGAACTTAATCTGGATGAGAAATTAAGACACTTGAGCAGGGCACTCACTTTCGGGGACCAAATAGAAGGTCCATGCCACAAGCTTCATCATAAGTACTAGAAAGGAGAGCTCACTGAGGCCCAGTTGGTCAGGGAGGTTTGACAGAGGAAACTAGACTGAAATAGAATCTTAAGGCAGGGCTTTTCAACTGTTACAGGAGAAGAAGGACAATCCTTTTGTTGGGGGCGGGGGAGAAAGGGAAGAGTAGTTAAGAAGCCTGGAAGATGAAACAATGGAGAAATCTCGTCAGGGACGTTGCAACATTGAAGACAGGACTGAACAAAGAGAGGTCAAGGATAAGGTGTAAAATCACCTTGTGGTGAAGAAAGTCTGCAAAACCAGGATGAGATTATGGATGCCATTTCTTAAATGGTGAACCAGGTATTACATGAACAACAAGCTCCATGTGACCCAGCCCACTCTCACCAAAGAAACCTTGGCACAGCTTTTCTTTGGCCAATAGCTGCTCCATAGAATCTTCTGGACAGCTGTAGAAAGTATTGATGCCTACCCTAGATATTCTGATTTAATGGATGAGAGGTGCAGCCCTACATCCATCTCCCCAAGCCATTCCATGTGCAGCCACATTTGAGAACCATTGCTTTAAAGGCATCTGTAATTCGGTATGTGTTTAGGAAGCAGGCATCCTTTCAAAATACCAATCTAAGGAGGACACAAAATTCCTATAAGATAACAATGACAGAAAATGCCTATGAAACAATGTCAATGTGAGTATAAAATTTTTAGGTTATCTGATTCTGAGGATTATTCATGATTTTATATAATATCTGTGTTCATCAATCGTAGATTCTAAATACATCTTTTTAAAAATCAGGAGGTATTATTTGAGCTCTACTATGCCAAACATTCAAAAAGCTCTAATTGTATCTATTTCACTTTGTCTGGGACCTAAGGAATTCAAACCATTATGAACGAAGTAGTACATGTACAGAAGTACTTTGTAAACTGTAAACTGCCAAGCAGATGGAAGTTATTATTAACAAACTCTATTTCAGTCTCACTCAAAGAAAGGGAATTGTTCTTTGTATGATTTATGATACATAATATTAATGTAGTATGTCTACATGGTGAGATCTCTGCAGATACGCTTAGAGAGGGAAACCCTGACATGCTTATAATGTGAGAAAACAAACTAGAAAAACTATAGAAATTGAGGAATGTCAAAATAAGTTATCTCAACAGCTGGGAAAGGAGGGATGGAAGGAGGGACGCTCTCCTACTTTAAATGAGCAAACACACTGATGTTGTTGGAGGCAAGTACTCACTGTGGGAGAAGAGAGACAGGAGGGTAGGCCCTGTGGTGTTTGACTGAATTCAGAAGTATCAGCACGAACCGGGAATTTTAAAAAATACATGCCCCCTAGTTCTGTCCACTGAAAGCACCTAGACTGGATGACATTTCAGTAGAAATGAGTGTACCTAATACCCAGACTTTAGTTTCTAAAAATATATTCACCTCTAAAAGGAAGCAGGGGTCCTTTGGCAAGTGGCTCATTCCAGGGATAGAGAAGGAAAAGTACAAAGTGAACCTTAAGTCTCTTGTGGCAGAAAGCAAATACTCAAAAATTGATGAAACATGTCAAAGAACATAGAAGTCAGCTTGAAAAAGCTCCCACTGGCCAATTAGAAAACACTGGATACAAGAAGAATTCAGGCATCCAAAAGATACAAAAAGATATAACAGGAAATAAATAAGGAAGAGAAAGATTTTCTTTACCATGGAACGTTAATAAATGAAGATATGTTAGTTTTTAAAAATCACAAATTTGCTACGTCCACAGTAATAATACATTCATATGGGAATTTTCAATGAGTACTAATGCTAAAATTATTGGGTTCAAGTTTGTTGGTAAATACTATATTTGCGAGTCTTAAATGATCTCCCCATAGATTACTTGCTAGTTACAAAGGGGATAAGTTCCCGTGAGCAGGGAAGTCTGGCAGACTCCAGCCTCCCCAAATGATCAAAGTGGCATCATGTGCCTCCTGATGTGATGTACTGAGGACACAGCAATACTTACATAGTTATTCCTGCCACTCCCGCAAATGCATAACCTGAATCTCATCATGAGAAAACAATCAAGCAAACTCAAATTGAGGGGCATTCTATAAAACAGATAACCTGCGCTCTTCAAAAATGTCGCTGTCATGAGAGACAATGAGGAACTGTTCCAGATGAAAGGAGACTACATATACATGACAACCAAGGACAGTGGGTGATCCAGCCTGGATTCTGGATCAGACAGAAACTGCAAAATTGAATATTAACTGTATATTAACTGATGGTTTTGTATCCATCCCGCATTTGATCACTGCACTGTGGTCATTTAAGAGGCTGTCATTGTACTCTGGGGACACGCGCTGCAGTATTAGAGATCATGAAGTCGGCAGCTTTCTCTGGAATGGCTCACAGGTGGGGGACAAGGGCTGAGATGGGGTAAAAGAATTCAAATGTGGAGCAATGCTTACAAATGGTGAATCTGGGTGAAGGTATATGGGGATTTGTTATTCTATTCGTGCAACTTTTCTGAGAATATTAAAATTTAAAAATGAAAATTTTATAAATTAAAACATGTTCTAAAATTAAATATATAGTACATTTTGGTAAAATTCAGACACAAGTACCTCTTACTAGTGCTATGCTGTCAGAAAATTTCTATCTCTCAATAATTGCATTGAAAATGTACTTGACCAATAATATGAGTAAATTAATAGTAATGAATGTTTAACACCAAAATTTTCATCTAGCTACCCATGGGTCACAGATCAGTTTTGTTTGGCCCACAGGACTGTGCCTTACAGTAAGTTTTTTAAAAAGTGTTAAATTATTTACTTAAAAAATAAACATAATTGTGATGATTTTTTTGTTCCTCTTGAAACATCAAGATCCCATAACCCTAGGCCTCCCAATGGCTAAGCTGAGTTGCAGTCACCTCCCACCCTTTGATGGGTCATGGTCTCTACAGGTCACCAAAGTCCCCTCCATTTTGAATGTCTCCCTGACCCAATCTGCTTCACTCACTCCAGTGACCTGCCTGGCCCCAGAAAGAGTTTGACTTTGTGAGCTCTCGTTAAGACAACAAAGAGAAAAGTGAGATCACCATCTCTAGAAAGGAGTTGAGAAAAAGGAGAAACCTGGAAAGGCATCTCAAACTGAGCATGCCCAAAACTGAATTATTCAATTTCTCCTTCCTGCCCCATCCCCACTTTATTGATGAGAAGAAAATCTAGTAATTATCCTTGATGCCTTCCTCTCCATCAATATATATCAAATCTATTTCTAAATTCTATATATTTTACTTCCTAAACATTCTCAAATCTGTCCATTTAGCTCTATTTCCAACCTTAAAGTCACCATCATCACCAGCGCCACCACCACCACCAGAACTACTACTACCATTACTCTCATCAACACTAACACCACCATCACAGCTATCATCACCATCACTAACACCCTCCACCACCACCGTCATCACCAGCACCATCACCACTACCACTGCAACCTCTACTCTACTCTAAGCTTCCACTCACTTACATCTAGATGAAGCTTTCTAAAGGGTTCATCCATGTTCATCCTGGCCTCTCCTCGCAACTCAAGACATGGGAAGAAAAGTGATTAAAAAATCTAAATGCAAATTCTGAAGACTGTCTCCTGCTTAAAAACCCTTCAATGGTTACCACTGAATGGTTCCTATCCCTAGTTCTAGGGATAAAGAGAAAGCTGTCTGAAAAGGCACGCAAGGCTCTGCACGGTTCAGAGCTCAGCCATCTCTGCACTCTCGTTTCTTGTCTTTCCTTCTCTACTCTTCTCCAGCCATCCTGACATTCTTTAAGTCCAATACTCAGCATAATCCCTTAAAAAGAAAACCCTCAGATGCCCACAATTGGATTAATCATAATCCTTGGTTTATCACACCATTAAAATTGGCTTATGCATGGCCCTCTTTAGTCATGTATTTTAAATGATAAGATGAATTTTTTAGAACTACCAGTCCACCTCAGTTATCTCAAACACTACCAATAATTTACATGTCCTTTTGTGAACCTCCCTATCCTTCCCCGTCACTCCTCTGAATTTCCACTTCATCCAATTTAAAATTTACTTTTCATTGCCTTTTTTGTTTTATTACATATATTTGTATATCTAAGCAATGTACTGGTTAGTTTTTCTTTTGAGTTTGAGTCTATAAACAGCATGATAAAAAAAAGTATCACGCTGCATATAGACTCTGGAACTTGCCTTTTTTCACTCATTATTATGTCACCAAAAGTCATTCATGTAGTTGTTAGTAGCAGAGATTCATTCATTTTTATTGCTGTGTCATACTCCATCATGTGCATGTTGTCCTCTTAGCAAATGTGCAAAGAATGCAATGCTCTTCGTATTCTTGGTCTCATTAACTCTTTCTTATCCTTCAGATCTCAGCTCAGGTGTCACCTTGTCAGATGTTTCCTGACTTCCATAACACATTCAGACCCCCTTATTTTTTACAGACCTTCAAAGCACACTGTATGTCTCCTTTGTTGCCATTACCACAGTATAAATGTCATATCATTTTTTAGTCTATATGTCATTTAATTCTTCCCTGATCTTGATTACTTCCTCCCTTCTGCTCGCTCTGGGCTTCATTTATCGTTGTTCCTCTAGTTCTTTTAGGTGTAAAGTTAGGTTGTTTATTTGAGATTTTTCTATCTTCTTTAGGTAGGCCTGTATTGCTATGAACTTCTCTCTCAGGACTGCCTTCATTGTGTCCCATAGGTTTTGAGTTGTTGTGTGTTCATTTTCATTTGTTTACGGAAACTTTTTGATTTCTTCCTTGATCTCATTGTTAACCCATTCATTATTTAATAACATGTTATTCAGCCTCCATGTATTTGAATGTTTTTTTTTCCTTGAGGTTGGTTTCTAGTTTCAAGCCATTGTGATCCAAAAAGATGTTTGATAAGATTTTATTTTCTTGAATTTGTCAAGGCTTGTTTTGTGTCCTACCATGTGGTCTATTTTTGGGAATGATCCATGTGTATTTGAGAAGAATATGTATTTTGCTTCTTTTGGGTGAAATGTTCTATAAATATCAATTAAGTCCATTTGATCTAGAGTGTTGTTCAATTCTGCAATATTTTTGTTGACTCTTTGGAAGATCTATGCATTGTTGACAGTGGGTTGTTAAAATCCCCTAAAATGACTGTACTGCTGTGTATCTCTTTCTTAAAGTCCTCCAATATTTTCTTTTCAGGTGCACCTATATTGGGTGCATATATGTTTACAAGAGCTGTATCTTCTTGTTGGACTACTCTCTTAAGTATTATGTAGTGATCTTCTTTGTCTCTTGTTATGGCCTTTACTTTGAAATCTGATATAAGTATTGCTACCCCAGGTTTTTTTAATGTCCATTTGCATGGAATATTTTTTTCCATCCCTTCACTTTCAGCCTGCGTATATCTTCTGTTTTGAGGTGGGTCTCTTGTAGACACTCCAGGAGCTTGTTCTTTGAAAAGATAAACAAAATTGAGAAACCATTAACCAGTCTCATCAAGAAAAAGAGATAGAGTACCCAAATAAATAAAATCAGAAATGAGAGAGGAGAAATTACAACTGACACCACAGAAATACAAAGGATTATAAGAAATTATTATGAACAATTATATGCTAAGAAATTGGACAACCTGGGTGAAATGGATAAATTTCTAGAAACATACAATCTTCCAAAACTGAAACAGAAAGAAGCAGAAAACCTGAATGGGCTGATAATAGCTAGCTGAATTTAAGCAACAATCAAAAAACTACCAACACACAAAAGCCCTGGACTACCTGGCTTCACAGGTGAATTTTACCAAACATTCAAAGAAGAACTAACACCTATATCCTTCTCAAACTAATCCAAAAAATTCAAGAAGAAGGAAGACTCTCAAACTCTTTTTATGAGGCCATTATCATCCTAATCCCAAAACCAGGTAAAGACACCACAAAGAAAGAAAATTACAGGCTGATATCTCTAATGAACATAGATGCTGAAATACTCAAAATATTGGCAAACTGGATACAACAATACATCTAAAGATCATACACCATGATCAAGTGGGATTTATTCCAGGGATGCAAGGATGGTACTGTAGTCACGAATCAATAAGTGTGATACATCACATAAACAAATCAACAGATAAAAATCACATGATCATATCAGCGCCTGTTTATAAAAAACCCTCAGCAAAATGGAAATAGAGGTAACATATTTCAACATAATAATGATTATATATCATATGATCATATATCATGTATGATATCAGCCAATATCATAATACACAAAAACTAAAAGTGTTTCCCTTAAGATCAGGATCAAGACAAGGGTGTTTGCTTTTACCACTCTTATTCAACATAGTACTAGAAGTCCTAGACACAGCGACTGGACAAGAAGAAGAAATTAAAGGCATCCAAACTGGGAAGGAGGAAATAAAACTGTTATCATTTGAAGATGACATGACAGTATACATAGAAAACCCTGTAAGCTCCACAAAAACTACTTGACCTAATAAGTGAATTCAGCAAAGACAACATTCAGAAATCGATGGCATTTTTGTACACCAACAATGAACTATCAGAAAGAGAAACTAAGAAAACAATCCCATTTACTACAGCAAAAAATAAAATAAAATAAAATACCTAGGAATAAATTTAACCAAGGAGGTAAAAGACCTGTACACAGAAAACTATAGAACACTAAAAAAGAAATTGAGGAAGATACAAATAAATGGAAGCACATACTCTGTTCACAGATTGGAAGAATTAACATCATTAAAATATCCATACTACCCAAAGCAATCTATAGATTCACACATTTCTATTAAAATACCAATGGCATATTTCACAGATCTAGAACAAATACTTCACAAATTTATATGAAACCAAAAAAGTCCCAAATAGCCACAGCAGTCTTGAGAAAGAAGAACATAGTTAGAGGGATCACAATACCTGGTATCAAACTATATTACAAGGCCATGTAATCAAAGCAGTCTGGTACTGGCACAAGAACAGACACATAGATCAATGGAAATGAAATAGAAAGTTCAGAAATAAATCCACATCTGTATGGTCAATCAATATTTGATAAAGGGGACACAACCATACAATGGAGTAAAAATAGCCTCTTCAATAAATGGTTTTGGAAAAACTGGACTGGTACATACAAAAAAAAATGAAACTAGACCACCAACTTACACCATACACCAGAATAAACTCAAAATGGATAAAAGACTTAAAGATAATTCATGATATCATAAAAATCCTAGCAGAAAAATATAGGCAGTATATTTTTAGATATCCCACATAGCAATATTTTTGCCAACATATCTCCTGGGCAAGGGAAATAAAGAAAGAATAAACAAATGGGACAATATCAAATTTAAAATGCTTCTGAACAGCTAAAGAAACCATCATCAAAATGAAAAGGGAACCCACTCTATGGAAGAACATATTTGCCAATGATACAGCAGACAAGGGTTTCATCTACAAAATGTATAAAGAACTAATACAACTCAACACCAGGAAGACAAACAATCCAATTAAAAAATGGGCAAAGGACCTGAATATACACTTCTCCAAAGAGGACATATAGATAGTCTCACATGAAAAAATGCTTAACATCACTAGCCATCTGAGAGATGCAAATGAAAACCACAATGAGATATCTATCGCCTCACACCTGTCAGAATGGCCATCATTAATAAATCAGTAACAAAAAGTGCTAGTGAGGATGTGGAAAAAGGGAACCCTAGTGTACTGTTGGTGAGAATGCAGACAGATATGTACACTGTAGAAAACAGTATAGAATTTCCTCAAAAAATTAAAAATGGAACTGCCTTTTGACCCAGTGGTTCCACACCGGAATATACCCTAAGAAACTCAAAACACCAATTCAAAAGAACTTATACACCCCTATGTTCATAGCAGTGCTATTTACAATAGCCAAGTGATGGAAACAGCCTGAGTGCCCATCAGTAGATGAATGGATTAAAAAGCTGTGGTACATTTACACAATGGAAAATTATGCAGCAGAAAAAAAGAAATTCCTACCCTTTGTGTCAGCAGGGATGTAACTGGAGATTATTATGTTAAGTGAAATAAGCCAGTCATTGAAAGACAAATACCATATGATCTCACTTATTCAAAGAATCTAATGAACAAAATAAACTAACAAGCAAAACATAATCAGGGACATGGAAATAGAGGAAAGCTGCCAGAGGAAAGAGGGAAGGGAGGAAATCATGGAAACAAGGGAAGGGGACTAGTCAAAGAACATGTATGAATGACCCATGGACATGGACAGTAGTGTGGGGATGGACTGTAGGAGTGGGGATGGTCTGGATGGAGGAGGGCAAAGGGGGAAAAACTGGAACAACTGTAACAGAATAAACAAGAATTTTAAAAAGGAAATTTCATATCATGATTGATTTCAATTTGTCCCCCATCTACTTGGCTGTAAATTCCTCAAGAGCAGGCTTGTATTTGACCGCTATTAAATCCCCAGCCCCTAGCACATCATACGACTCAATAAAAGCTCTTGCTCATGGACACAGACAAGGGTGTGGGGATTGCTGGGGTGGCGGGAGAAGAAGAAGGTCAGAAGAGGTGGAGGAGGGTATAGGGGGATAAATGGTGACCAACAGAGACTTGACTTGGGGTGGTGAGCACACAGCACTGTGTACAGATGACGTGTTGTGGAATCGTCCACCCGAAACCGGCATAATTTTGTTAACCAGTGTCACCCCAATAAATTCAATAAAAAGGGGAATAAAAAGCTATTGCTTGAGTGAATCATGAAAACAAGTATTTGTCTCTACTAAACAGTACATCTAACTAAACACGTTCAGAGACAAGTAGCTGTAAAGCCAATCTCTCTTCCGAACTTTCATGTATTTTTAATGCCACTATCATTTTTTTATTATCATCCAGGCTTAAAAATTTTGACATTAGGTTTGATTTTGTCTGTCCCCAACCCCTCAGATTTGATTGTTTGCTCATATCTGTTCTTTATACTCTGAAAATTGTGCTTACTGCAATGCACCATCCCAAACTGGTATGACTTTCATGTGCACTATTATGATTCCCTAAACAATGCCTGCTAATTTCCCAACACCTTACCTTTGCTTATGCTGTTCCCTGTCCCCAGATGTACGTTGTTTCTGAGTATTTAAATCCTAGCCAACGCACACTTCACACACTGCATCCCCTCCAAGATACTTCCCTGATTACCCGGATGGAACAATCTCTTCTTTCTTCAGGCCCTTATCACACACTCCCTTACACAGTGCTGTATTGTACACAATCAAAAGTTCCTCTTGATGTATTGGAGCAAACATGGACTTTGTATTCAGACCCAAATTCAAATCCCATCTACCACTACCGATTAGGTGCTCCTTATAAATTATCTATATAGAAGTAATCATATCTAACTCTTGGAAATACTGGTCCCATTAAATTAAGCAGATAAACACCTGGAAAACACCAGATAGGAATCCCCTTTCTACTTACTGCATGTTTTCCTGTGTAACACCTTTGATTCACCCCCACCTCTTATTCATGTTTCCCTTGAAAAGAAGAGGAGTGTTTGAACAGATTGGTGAATTTAGGAGAAGAAAGTGAACGTCCTACTTTAACCTCTCCTCCTTCACATTTTCCTCCTTCTTCTTCAACTCCTCCTGCTCCTCCTACCCTTCCTCTTCCTTCTTCTCTCTCTTTCCTCTCCACCCCCACCCACTAACCCTCCTCTGCCCCCTCCACCCTTTGCCCATTCTCATCTGCTTGTCTGCAGAGCTCAGACACTCTGCTCTGCCCCTCTGAGCCTAGTGGAACAGGCTCTGCATGGGGGTGGGGGTGAAGACTGTGACTGGGAGGTAAAGCTCCCTCACTTTGGGCTGGGTTGTTGACAACCCTTTGGGCCATACCTCTGAAGCGGGTTCTTCCATCAGCTTATCAGTGACAAAGCTCACAGTTTAATCTCCATCTGCTTCCCTGTCTCATTTTTCAAATGGTACTGAGCTCTGGTGAGGAAAAAAGTTAGTTATTTATTGACTTCCTAAAACCACAACCATAAAGTAATATGACCCTTGTGTTTAAACAAACATACCAGATCTTTCACAGCCAAATAAAGGGTGCCCTTCAAAATGGTCCCCTGAGGAAGTGACACATATGTTCCTCTACATTCCAATAAGGCAAGTCTGATTTGAAATATTTTGGATATATAATTAGAGCCTGTGGGTTTTATCTGAATATTCTCATTAATCTCAAGTCACATATGAAAAGAGCAGATTTGAGTTTTGAAAACAACAAAAAGTCATTTGAAACCAAGGCTAGTAAATAACTGGGCATTTTGCATAAACAATGAGAATGAATTTAAAAAATAATGAGAGGGAGAGAGAGAGAAAGTGTGTGTGTGTGTGTGTGTGTGTGTGTGTGTGTGTGTGAGTGATAACTGGAAAAGCCTCCTAACAGTGCCTGCACAACAGCCACATTTTCAAAATCGTACACAGCTCCCAAAAGTGACCACTGTGAAAAACAGCATTTATCTGGCTACATCAAACAGGGTGTGTTTATTCTTTAAGTCACTTCTAAGACCCCTCATAGATACCTTACAAGAGTATTTTGACAACCACATGAACTAAAATAGGTGGAAAAGCTCTTCATTAAATAAAAGAGACAATACAGTTGTATTATGGAAATTATTATTGTTATTAATATTCTTCCTTGATAGTTTCAAACTCTTTCCCCTCATTTCACACATAAATTCGGCAACAGATTTGGATTCTAAAATATCTTTTCATAAAGGGACTAAGGTCAATCTGAACACTTATTCCAGAATTCAAATAAATAAATTGCTAATAAAAATGCAAGGGAGCAGGAAGCCTGCCAATGACTCAATAAGCACCATTTTCTGTAAATTACTTGATTTGTTTTGCCTCGTTTTCTATGAGTCACTTGATTTGTTTTGGCTCTGGGTGATTTGTTTCAAGTTTCTAAGAAAAGGATTAACTTTGGTGATCATTTTCTCCTACCTTGCTTTTAAGATCAAAAGATGTACCCATACAACCTGAAATACCATCTTTTTGGAGTGAATGGCAGTTAACATCTACTGAGAATTTACTATGTGCTGTATTACATTTAATGTAATACATTAAATACTTTAATCCTCGACACTGTAGGTACTATTAATCCTGATGCTGTAGGTACTATTTTTGTCCCCATTTTACAGAGAAGACCACAGAATCACTGAAAAATAAGTAAGCTGCCCAGACCTTCCAGCAGGTAAATCCTTAAGCTGCGATATGAACGCAACCGGTATGGCTGCAAAGCCCATATTGTTCAGCGCACTCCAAACTTTTAAATGAATAAATCTGGGTTTTCCAAACTGCAAATCCAGTCACATCTTTTTTCCTTTACATTTTACTTTTGAGGCCAGCATAGGACCTATCCTGGGGCTGTTTGTGTGTTCTTGATGACTAACTAGTTTCCCCTTCAAACCACTTTAGAAAGGAGAGGATCCCCTAGTGTGGTGACTAGAACTCTGAAAAATGTGCTAGGGCAGTGGTCCCCAACTTTTTGGCATCAAGGACCAGTTTCATGGAAGACAATTTTTCCGTGGACTGGAGGTGGGTGGGGGGATGGTTTCAGGATGATTCAATCACGTTACATTCATGCTCACCTCCTGCTGTGTGACCCAGTTCCTAACAGGCTGAAACCAGTACTGGTCTGTAGCCTGGAGGTTGGGGACCCCTGTGCTAGGGCATAACATTGGGCAAACATGGAAAAAGAAAGGTTTAAGGAACAACATACAGTTTATCTCTAAACCTGCATATGCAATGGACTTGAAGAGAATTGCATATGCAGGTTTAAAGACATTGCATCTGCATATGCAGTGGACTACTGGAAATTTTTACTAAGCCCACATCCCTCAAGACCAGTCCCCACTTAGCCTTCTGGCTACTGTCCATTTTCTGGTATCCACCCCTTTCCTGGAAATCACCTCCAGAACAAAGAACACCTCCTCCACCCTCTCTAACCCTCACTGCGCCGGAACCACACAGAGTGCTCTTTAGAGTCACTTTCACCTAGAAATGGCACTACATGCACCTTTATTTTTTAAAAAATAAATATTATGGGTTTTTTTTACTATAAAAGTAATCCTATTTGCCATTTAAAGCTTGAGAAATAAAAAAGAAAAAGATGCCCTTTGTTCAATGGCTATGTGCCAGTTATCTGTGTCCATAAAGCTTGAAATAGTGCCTTGAGTTGAGCACTTGGAGGTGCTCAATAAATGTAGGTGATACATGAATTTTTAAAAGACCCTTGAGCATTCATTGCCAATGGTCCCCATTTCTGCCTTTCATCTGGGGATCAGGACATTGCTCACTGGTCACAAACACTAAGTGGGCACTTGGAGAACACAGTACAGGTGCAATGAGGAGGGTCCACTCTCACAGTGGGCCTTGGACACATATCTGTGGAATCACACACAGGAAATAGAAGAGTCTATAAAGCCTTCTGTCTAGTTGGAGGCAGACTACACAGCACACATCTACCTCCTCATTAGAATGTGGTCCCCCACCACATCTCCTACCCAGCCTGCTGATAGTTCAGGCCAGCCCACATGCTTCTAGGAAGCCTCGGTGGTAGCCTGAATAAGTCCCACCCTCCTCACCCCCCCCACCACACACACACACAATATGTCCACAACCTAATCCCTGAAAAATACTTTACTGAAAGGAGAAATTTGGGGCAACACCAGGGAAAACCATTTTGATGTGGGAACTGTTCACATTCCTCAAATCATACCTGGAATCCTGTTACCATGTCTGCTTTGCTGACACTTACCTTGGCAAGGTTTCCTGTTAGCACTTAGAAACTGAAGTGACCTCTTTATGGGAAGGCTAAATGCTAATCTAATAATTTGAGGGGCAGTAAATTTGAATCTCAAGACAGTTACAGCAAGTGAGACTTGGCAGTGTGATCTCATATATAAGTTTGGTCAAATTTGGGAAATGGGAATGAATTTTTTTACAGGTGAAGAAATTAAGTTAAGGGGACAATGAAATACCTTATTCAGTCCCCAGGTTCTAAATCTTCCATTTCTTACCATAAAACTCCTAGAAGAAAACATAGGCAGTAAAGTCTCTGACATTTCTCTCAGCAATATTTTTTCTGATATATCTCCTCAGGCAAGGTAAACAAAATTAAACATAAACAAATGGAACTACATTATACTACAAAGTTTTGCACTGCAAAATAAACCAAGACAACCTACTGAATGGAAGAAGATATTTGTGCCAATGATACACCTGATCAGGGATTAGTATCCAAAATTTATAAAGAACTCATACAATTCAACACCAAAAACACCCCAAACAATCCAATGAAAAAGTGGGCAAAGGACTGGAATACACACTTCTCCCAAGAGGACATACAGATGGCCAATAGACATACGGAAAGATGCTCAATGTCACTAATTGTCAGGGAAATGAAAGTTAAAACCATAATGAAATACCACCTAACACCTGTCAGAAGGCCATCATCAATAAATCAACAAACAAGTGCTGGCGAGATTATGAAGAAAAGGAACCCTTGTGCACTGTTGGTGGGAATGCAGTTTGGTGCAGCTGCTATGGGAAACAGTATGGAGGGTCTTCAAAAAATTACAAATGAACTGCCTTATGAGTATATATTTGAAGAAAACAAAACACTAATTCGAGCCCTGGCCAGTGTTGGCTCAATTGATTTGGGAGTAGTCCTGTATACCAAAAGGTTGCAGGTTTGATTCCCAACCAGGCCACATGCCTAGGTTGCAGGTTCAGTCCCTGGTCAGGATATGTACAAAAGGCAACTGATCAATGTTTCTGCCCCCCTCTCTCTCCATCTATTCCCCTCTCTCTAAAGGTCAATAATTATGTCCTTATGTGAAGATTAAAAAGAAATCACTAATTTGAAAGAACATATGCTACCCTACATTCACTGAAGCATTATTTATAATAGCTAAGATATGAAAGCAACTTAAATGCCCATTAATAGATGAGCAGGTTAAAAAAAAGTGGTGGTACATATAAACAATGGAATATTACTTGGCCATAAAAAATTAAACTTTAACATTTCTGACGGTATGGATGGACATAGAGTGTATTATAAAATAAGTCAGTCAGGGAAAGATAAATACAGTATGATTTCACTTATATGTGTAATCTAAAGAACAATAAAAATGAACAAATAAAACTGAAACAGATTCATAGATACAGAGAACAGACTGATGGTTGCCAGAGGAAGAGGTGTTGGAAGAACTGGGTGGAAAAGGTGAAAGGATTAAGAAGTACAAATTGGTAGTTACAAAACAGTCATGGGGATGTAAAATAGGGAATGTAGTCAATAGTATTGTATTGAGTTGGCCAAATAGGTCATTTGGTTTTTTCCATAAGATGGCTGTAGTAGCACTTAGTTGTCTTGAACTTCACTCAAAACAATTTTGTTTGATTATATTGTGACTGTCATATCAGCATGCATTTAAAGGAAAACATCAAAACTGGTAAATTTTTGAGTAGCCATTTTAATATTGAAGATGAAAGAAATATGCAACATTTTTGGCATATTATACATTATTATTTCAAGAAAGGTAAAATGCAACTGAACTGCAAAAAAATAATTGTATAGTGTATGGAGAAGGTGCTGTGACTGATCAAAGGTGTCAAAAGTGGTTTGCAAAGTTTCATGCTGGAGATTTCTTGCTAGGTGATGCTGCACAGTCAAGTAGACCAGTTGAAGTTGATAGTGATCAAATCAAGACATTAATTGAGAACAATCAACATTATACCATGTGGGAGATAGCCGATATACTCAAAATATCTAAATCAATAAAGTTATTGGTGAAAAATGAAAAATGTGTCTTTTATTTTACAGAAAAAAATTAAACTGACTTTTTGGCCAACCCAATAATAACTATGTAAGGTGCCAGATGGGTACTGGAAATCCTGGGGGGGTCACTTTGTAAAGTACATGACTGTCTAATCACTGTGCTGTACACCTGAAACTAATATAAAATAATATTGAGTTAAATTCATTGAAAAATAAAATTTTAAATAAATAAATCTCCTGTTTTTTGATGATCTTTCTGGAACAATATTCAGTCTCTCCACAAATTAAAAAGAAGGTACAGAATCAGCTTAAAACAAGCAACTGCAAAGAAGGCAGTTCCAGGGTGGATGGATGGGCAGAAAATGTGGTTGTCAAGGAGCCAATGACTGAAGAGGAAGGGAAGTTGGTGAGTGCCCTCTGCCCCCCCCATCCTTTCAGAAATGATTGCAGGGCAAATGCATGCTCATTAAGCAGCAGGATTACTCCAGGGTGGACTTTTCTGGCTCCATTTGCAATGCCAGGGACTTTGCTCTAGTGTTGTCATGGGGAAGTTATTGTCTTCCTCCTGGCAATGGGTTACCTAGATGAACACCAAACAGCCCAACTTCGCCCAATGAGCAATGGGCCTGATGTAGCCACTGTCCCCACACTGCCTTGCCCACCCACTCCTTTGACTCGCTCAATCCCTCATCCACAGCACTGCTTTCTTGAGAGGCAGCATTCCCTCTTGTGCACAAAGACACTGTAAATGGCAATTTGCATAAGGAATGGGGGCATCCATGGCTCTATTCTACTTCTGACCTTCAAAAGCATGGCCAGCTATGGGCAGTCAGGCCCACTCCTTTTAACCACATCTAAAATGAGAACAGGTCCCAGAAGGGAAACCCCTTTCCACCTATTTTTACCAAGTGTCACATTGCCGTAATTAAAACAAATTAGAAGTATAAAAAATACCTCTAATGATAATCAAAGTCTACACCATAGAGTGAAATGAAGCCACATGCCAATTAGAATGCCTATGAATTTGATCAATTAATAGTAGACAGTTAAGCCTAACAATTCAGTTAAAGCAAATCCTCAAGTGGTAACAGGGTTGCTAGATTTAGCAAATAAAAGTATCTGACAACACATTTCAGCAAAGGGTTTTTGCTCAAATCATCTGAAGTGTCACCTCAACTCCAAGTGCTTCCTGTGTAGATAAAGGCTTCAGGTGTGGAAAACAAAGGCAGAATGTGATAATTTCTGGGTCTGCCTCCACCTCACCAGCCCTGTGGATGGTGTTGACCCAGCTTATGTCTGGCATCTCCCCTGTAAGACCTTACATAGTCCAGAGCTAAATGGGCACATTTGCAATATTGTTTAGGGAGTTGGTTTAAACCCGAAATATCAGGATCCATTTAGACGTGTCCTAGAGGGATCCAAGAGTGTCTTCCCTGGGTTTCCTGTCCTCTGCTGAAGAACCCTAAGTTCCCTTCTCCCACTGAACCAGATTTAAGTAGACAAGGTGAGTGGGCTGAGTGATCCTTCCCTCATCCTGCTCTTGGTGTTTGTATACACTTATAAGAAATTCAAGTAGTTAATACTATACTACGATCATCTGACGTGAACATTTTTTGACTTGAGAAATTTCCTTGGCAACAAGGAGATGTAGGAGAAAAAGCAGTGATTGGTGAGGTGAGTCAGGAGACTTGCATCTGAAAGCAGTGGGCTATGTAAATTGGAGCGAGTAACTGCACCTTGGTGGGCTTCCATTTCCCCACCTGTTTGTTATCCATGGGCCACATAGCATGATGTTAAAGTGGACTCGCAAGAGCAATAGAAAATTATATTTCTCTGGCTTTAGTGCACTGCAAAAATCCTCTCCTTGCTTTTAGGAGTCTCCAAATAGTGTATCATGTGGATTAAAATAAGACCTCTCCATCACTGTGCATCATCAATTTCTTTCCTCTTTGGCTCTGAATGCTTTTATAGATCTCTGTGGCCAAGGCTGTCTACTAAAACCCTGGTGCTCGTACAACTGCCACTGAAATTGCTTCACAGGGCCAAAGCCACCATGCCACACCAGGCCACCAATATTTAGGGCATCAGTCCTGGACCAGGACCCTCAATATCTTGGTATCATTGCTGCTACTTCTGGTGTCTTACCCTGATGTGTGTTTTAGGGTATTTATATAAGCACCATCTCAGAAAATCCTCCCACGAAGCCTGCAAACTAAATATAATAATTTCCATTTTATGGAAGAGGAAAAAGAGACTCAAAAAGATTAAATAGCAAAACCATGACCACAAAAATCTATAAGCAGCAAAACTATGATTTGGACCCAGGTCCATCTAACTCCAAAACTTGCCATAACACCCAGCCACCACTTAAGGGAAACAAAGCTTTAGCTGCTTAGAGTTAATGTCTCAACTCCTACACAACTTGTATATTATTTCCTTTGGCAGATAAGCCTTTATGATAGTATATACATGTAATATACTAATTGCACTATATACTGGTTCAAAGGATATATGAAGAGAGATGTACAAAACTGTCTGTCAACTACATATGAATACTTGTGCAAACTAATAAGGAAAAACATTAAATTCCAAGAGAAAGTAGACCAAGTTACTGGATAATTCTCAGAGGAAAAATACAAATGACTAATAAATATATAAAGATCCAACATCATTTAAATGATTTACTGGTAGTAAATCATTTAAATGCACTAAAATTAAATTCTGTTTTTACCTATAAAATTATTTTAAATTATTCAAATTTGGGAGCATCATTGGCTTCTAGTGCACAAAAAAATTGATACACCTTTTCCAAAAAGTAATTTGGAAATGCTTAGCCAGAATCTTTAAAATGCATATCCTTTAACCCAAAAGTTTCCATGCTGAAGAAATAACCAAAAACTTAGAAAAAGAGTTCTCTACAAAGACTTTCAATTCATCAATATTAATTATTGTAACAACAATTAAAACAATACAAATATCTAAAAACCAGGAAATGGTTAATTGAATGCAGTCCTAAGATTGAATATTATGTACTATTAAAGCCAAAAAAATTGAATGACAGAGAAAAGTATTTATAATATTTAATTTGAAAATAAAGACACAAAATTGTATGTATATGACCATACTTATAAGTTAAAAGAGTGAAGACAATGTTTTCCAATGATTCTAAACATTTCTAGTGTTCTCTACAATGATCTACACTTAATTTATAACCAGAAAACATATCCAATAAAAAGTTAAGGTGCCTGCAGGTCTTTTTTTCCCCCCCAATGTACTGAGTTGGATGAGGGCTTCCAGCATCATCGAGCTAAAAGATCATGGTGGACTCGTCTGGGGCCATCATTCTGGCTCTCTGCCTCCCATATTGCAAAGCCAGACAAGTGCTGACGAACATAAACAGTAATTATAACAATAGAAACAGTAGCAACCAGTTTTGAGTTTTTGCTCAGTTACTAGGTTTTATATCCAGCCCTTTATACATTTAATATAAATATGTATATATTTATATGATAACTATGTGAGGATTGAATCATTATATATTATAATATATATAATATATACTATATATTATGTATAATCAGTTAATCCTTATCCTATAAATTATATATATTTATATTATATATCATATATACATTTTATATATCTATTAAATCATTTAATCTTCATGAAACCCTGTGAGACAAGTAATTTAAAAGATGTAGAACTTGGGGCTCAGAGAGATGAAAATATACTTACTGCAAACCACATAGCTAACGGATGGCTAAGCAGGGGCTAGAATCCAGATCTGACTTTCCACAATGCTTTGTTCTTTCCCTAATGTTGGTCAAGTTGGAAAAAAATTCATTGGATTGTTAAAAATATTTTTGAAATATAAAAATTATATTTGCCCATGGCATGACATATTTTCATAGGAGAAATAAATTTTCATATATTTCACAGGATACTAGACTCTAACCTTGTTTCTTCTTCTGATGAGCCAAGCGAACTTGAATAAGTCATATCCCCTCTGCACTTATGTTACCTCTATGCATTGGAGGTATTGGACTAGATCAGTTTCCCCTAAAAGTTTAGCCTATTAAAACACAGTGTTTTGGGTCTTTCCCAGACCTACTGAATGGGACTGAGCCCAGAAATACCTATTTTAATAAGCTCTCTGGGTTATTCTTATCTGTGATGAGAATTAGTTCCTCGACTGGTACTTGGAAACTATCACACGAGACAATTCTATGAGCTATTTTTCATATCTATCAGTCAATATTGTGTGGTGGGGCCCCAAGGTCAGGGTCAAGGTATAGCCACAGTTGAATTTCAGGCAGGTCTGAGAAGATGGGCATAAAATACCAGAGACGGGCCACTAAGGACCAGTGTACATGAGGTTTGGAGAAAAACCAAAGGGTAAAGAGAAACTTGGAGCAAGAAGTGTGAGTACTGGAGATAGGCCCCTGTATCCAGCCCCTGGGATTAGCATTTGAACTCCAGGGGGAAAAGAACTGCAAACAGAAAGTGAAAGAACCAAAGAGGTGGCTTCACACTGCATCACCTAAAGAGCTTATAAAGTGCAGGTCTGGGTTGCCTCTCCAGAGCCTGACTTAATTGTTTTGGGATATGTGTGCCTGGGCCTTGGTTGAAAATTGATATTTCAAGGACCCTCCTGATGAGTTCCTAAGGAAAAATAATCATCTTTTAAGTTTAAAAACAATTGAGACACTTAATACAAAACTTTCTCAATATATTTTGGGCAACAAACTCAACACCTCAGTCATGTTTCAGTGGGTCGGCTTGTATGTTTAGTTGCATAAAAAAGATTCAGTTCTCCAGGTGAGTGAATCACAAGCAGCCCATCCTAACCGACTGGGTTTTTCTTCTTCACTGAAGTGAGTGAATTGATCTGTTGTTTTGTCACTGCCTAGCTAAAAGCCAGTGGGAGGGTGCCAGCGATCATTTGGAGAAAAGGTATCATTTTGAAGTACCAAAGACAGCGGATGAATTGTGTTCATGAAATAGATGTTTCACTCTACTTTTTAATTTGCTCCTGTTTGAGCTAACTGAAAGTTCCGTCTTTATTTTTAAAGAATGACATTTACACAGCCGCTCACACTGCCAAGCTTTGTTACATAAACAGCCTTGTTTTCCAAAAGTCTGGCGCTGCCTAGAGACCAAATATGTGCAGCGTTTTGGATTTCTGTTCAGAAGGAGCCTCCTCAACCTGTTGCTTCCGGCCCCTGTGACTTGCCCCAGTCAGGAACAGTGAGGGTCAGGTTAAGCAAATTGGATTTTTCATACAGCAAAGTTTCCCAAACAAGGGCGGGGACACCAGAGTGACATTTCAAAGCCAGACTGCAATGCAATGGTGGGGCTGAGGAGGCCTGGAACAAAAGAAGCTTCTCACTGACATCAAAAGCCCTGCTTTGGAACCAGACACTGGGAGGAAGAGCTGGGCCAGTGACTTTGCACGTAGTGACCTGGGTTTGCTACCCGTACACCCAGACCTTCGGAAGCTGAACCAGGGCTAAAATCTGAAGGTCTCGAATGTTGGTCCCATAAAGCCTTGAGACATCAACCTATAAAACCAAGCAAAATTTTTTGGAGTTTGGCCTACACATCGCTTTACATCAGCATCACTGTGATTGCTTGTTTAAAATACTGTTTCCTAGTGCCCACCCCACACCCCGATAACCAGAATCTGTTGCTGCAGGGCCCAGGAAACTGGATTTTAACAATCCACCCCAAGTGCTGTCTATAATTTAGCTCTCACCAAAGCCTGGAACAGCTGTTGAAAGTACTTGTATTACCTTGGGTGGTCTGGGCTGTCTTTTGGTAGAGCATGTCTTTTCACCTGAGAAAGAACCAGTGTGTGTAGAGCTGATCTCAGAGCTCTTCATTTTCCAGACATACCCAGAGCCTGGCCTTTCTGGGCACTCCTCACACAGGGCTGCTCCCTGCCAGCCTTTCCCACTGTCTCAATGGAAAATGACTGGGCCAACCCCTTGAATCAAAGTGTCAACCAGCTAACTGGTCCATTAAGCCCTGCTAACATACTCGTGCTCATTAGTCAGGTGTAGCCCCCTGCTTCTCCAACCTTAGCTCACATCAGAGTTACCCAGAGCACTTATTAAAGTACATTTTACTGGGCTCCATCCCTAGAGTAACTCTGGGTGAAGTCTGAGAACTTGCATTTCCAACAAGTTCCCAGAAGATGATGCTGATGCTCCTTGTCCAGGGACCACAGGTTCTCAAGTTTGTTGGATATTTAGACTCCCTAGAGAGATGTAAAGAATTTTTAATGAGCAGGCCACACCCCATTCCAATTCAATCAGAATATCTTGGGGTGAGAACAGGCTATCTGTTCCTTTTAAATTATTCCAGGTGATTCCAATGTGCAGGCAGCCAAGTTTGAGAATTATTGGTGTATAACTGTGGTTCTAAAAATTGGTTGTGCATAAGAACCTAAGGAGTTTGCTACAATGCCAATTCCTGGGCCTCCAACCAAAGAAATCTGGTTCGGATGTCATCAGTACAGCCTGCACATTGGGATTTTTTACAAGCACCTCAGGTGATGACAATAGAAGCCAAACTGTAGAATCTTTCGTGGCACATTAGAATTTCATCGGGGAGCATTTTAACAATATGTGTCTTCCTGCCCAGAGATTCTGACTCAGTTGATCCAGAGTGTGGCCCTGTCATGTATAATTTTCATAGCTCCCCAGTTATTCTAATATTTTAAGACATAGCCAGGACTAAGAATGTTTGGTTTGTGCATCAGTATCACTCGTGGAGCTTGTTAAACTGCATAGATGCCCACTCCCTACCCAAAAGCTAGTGAATCAGAATGTCTGGGACTGACACCATAATATGTTTTTTAATGAGCCTCAGAGAATAGTTTAAACACAGCCATATTTGAAAACTATTTGGTCTAAATTAAATTTCCCTTTTTAACCATGGACTTTTGAGAAAATCTTTGAAAACTACTGGCTTAGACTAATGCTATTCTCATCGTTTCTGTTAATAGTGAGCATTTCTTGAGCACTTCGTATATGCCTGCTGCTTTAAATACATTATCACTGATTTGCACAGCAACCTGGCAGGATTAAATTTTGAGAGCAAAGCAGGGATAATATATTCGTCCAAATCCAGATGCCACCTGACATGAAACAGTTTCAATTCTAAGGTGAAACATTTTGTCATGCTGGGCTCTTGGTAAAGATAGAGATGTGGCCCATTGAGGTCCTGGATGACCCATCATTCTCTCTGATGGTAGTGCACTGGATTCCAGCTGGCAGCTTCCTAACTGCTCTTGTCTGCCCACCAGGTCACTGATAAACACACAACTTTGAACACTGAACAAAGTCCTTGGAAAATACACTTTGACCTCATTTTACCTTCACCCTTAAATATGGTGATTCTTCTGAGCTACAGTGGACTATGACTTGGATTGAAAAAAAAAGGCAAATCCTGAGATAGTTGCAGCACTGTCAAACCACAGGACATGGTCCATTCAGGTGTTCGTGACATCTAAGATGCAGCCCAAGGGCTAATGAGTGGTGGTGGGAGGAGGGGAGTTCATAGGGTGTGAGGGGGAAAGTAGAAATCTGCCTAATGCATGTGATGCTGAAAGCTCCATGCATTTTTTTTTTTTTTTGAGAGAGAGAGAGGGAAAGAAAGAAGAAAGAAAGGAAGAAAGAGAGAGAGAGAGAGAGAGAGAGGGAGGGAGGGAGGAAGGGAGGGAGGAAGGAAGGAAGGAAGGAAGAGAGAAAGCGAGAAAGGGAGAAAGAAAAGCATGTTTTTGATGACAAAGTAGAACTCTTGGAGCAGACATTTTCATGTTGATATTGATCAAGATACAAAGATGAGGAGAAGTCAAGATCTAACACCAGCTGGTGACAAGTGTCTTTGCTGCTTGTTCACTGGTGAATTCACAAGATCTTTATGGCTTGATCTAGTAGGAGATTAGTATTCCTCTAGAATATCTGGATCTATTCCCTTTTTCTCTACACCTCTTCATACTTCTATTTTCTTACATAGCCAACTTTAATTACCACAGGGAAATAGAAATAATATGTATTTTTAAATCCCTAAATAATCCAAAATATCTATACCCAAGTAGAAGTTTATAAATTACAAACCAAATGAAAAAATGTGTTGCTTTTCTTTACTTTCCACAAATAGCATCATCTGACTTTTGAACTCCTACTCTGCCAAATGGATAGAAGTGAGAGAGGTAGAAGAAGATTTTAACTTACCAATTAAATATAACTCAATTAATTCCAGTATGAAACAGTGTTTTGTCTCACCCCAGTGTCTTTGGGAGAAATGCTCCATCTTTCAGAATGTATCTTCCTTCCCCATTTCTCTTACCAAGATGGCCCTTGGGCCTTCTGTGTGTGCTTCCCCATACTTGTGGTGGGCAGGAGCAGGAGGGATGGCCCACATGCTGTCCTCCATCTATTTGCAATTGTCTGTGCTTACCCTCTCCCTGGACACCTGAACCTGCTGGCTATTGTAGAGACTTGATCCCACCTGATTCTTTTGGAAACTGCACTAACACCCACAGGTAGAGTTTATTATCCTTGAAGTATCCTCTGGCTGTAAATCCCACTTATCTGTAATCCAGATGCTCTCTTAGCTTTCCTGATCCATTGGTTCCCTTAGCATTTTTGTGTTCCCTTTGAGGGGACAGATCTTCCTAGTTTAATTCTGTGACCCCGAAGGCATGTGCTACATTCCATGAGTCAAGACTGCTCTCTTCCCAACTATCTCCACCCTTCTTTAGCCATTTCTAATCTGGCACTCTGGCAACATTGGAGCTTAAAATTTTCCCAGACTACACCCAAGGAAGTGAAGGCTAAGCTCCATCACACTGAATTCCAAACTCAAAATTGTCTGGCAACATCTCACCCTGGTTCAATCTGTCTTTCTCCCCTAGCCTGGAATGTGCAAAGCTTGGTGTGACTGGAGAAAAACTCACAATTATGAAGATTGGTCTTATTTTCAATTTGAGGTCATTGAGCTCAAGTAGGCCTTAGTGCTGCCCTAGATCGTTTACTCTAGGACTCTGTAACTGATTTTATACTTTCTCTCCTCTTCCCAAACCCCTAGCACTTCCTAACTCATACTCACTTTCAGCTGAAGAAAGGTCATCCAATTCACTGAGAATATGAAAACTGCTAGAAAAGTACCCACCATCTCTACCCAACTTTTCCCTTCTGTTACTATGAACAAGCAATTCATTCTTATCACTAAAGACAACTCTTCCACTCCAGCATCAGATCCCTTTATTATCAGCAATTCTCCCCTATCTCCTGCACCACCTTTTTTTCTCCCTAATTATTCAATCCCATAACACTTAAACATACTGCAATTTCTTCTCCTACCTTGAACCACATCCTCTTCCATCCCCCTTCCATCTAACACCCCACCTAACACCACACTTCTCTGCTTTCCTTTACAGCAAAGCTCCTGGTAAGATTTAGTACACTCACCATTTCATCTTCCTCCATAGTTCCCCTCCCTCCCCCTGCCACTATTCCACTACTTTTCAAGGTCACTAATGACCTCCATATTGCTCAGTCTAGTGGTCAATTGTCAGTCCTCATCATGCTTATCATAGCAGCAGCATTTGACAAAGTTGACTGAGTTTTCTCCTTGAAATACTTTCTTTACTTGGATTCCTGAAAATTCTGGTCTTATTCTCATTTCATTATCAACTCTTCTCTGACTCCTCCTCTGATCTCTAAATATAAAGTGACAAGTGACATAGAGCTCAGTCCTTAGGTCTCTTCTTTTCTCCTGTCTTCTCTCTCTCTCTCTCTCTCTCTCTCTCTCTCTCTCTCTAATCTATTGCTTTTAGAAAGTCAGAGGAAGGAAGAGAGAGAAACATCAACTCATTGCTCTACCCATCCATGCATTCACTGATTGATTCTTATATGTGCCCTGACTGAAATCAAACCCACAACCTTGTTGTATGGGGACAATGCTCTAACCCATGGGTCCCCAACCTTTTTGGCACTAGGGACCAGTTTCATGGAAGACAATTTTTCCATGGGCAGGGGTGGGAGGAGGAGGTAGAGCTCAGGCTCTCACCCACCACTCACTTCCTGCTGTGGATGAGGGGAGAGGGACAGAGACAGGAAGTACAGCTCAGGCAACCTTCGCTCACAGCCAGTTCCTAACAGGCTGATGATGGGGGTTGGGTACCCCTGCTCTAACTAATTAAGCTACCTAGCCAGAGCCTTTTGTCTTCTTTTTAATACTCGTTCATCCCCTTATTGTTCTCATCTACTCTCCTGGCTTTAAATGTCATCCATACTAATGATTCCCAAATTTCATTTTCAGTCTAAACCTCTCCCACGAACTCTAGATTTGAATTTCCAACATCTAGTCCACAGTTTCACTTGGAGAACCAATAGGCATCTCAAAGCTGACCGACCTGTCCAGAGGTAAATTCTAATCTTTTTCTTTAAAACCAGCTCCTTCTACAATCTTCCTCAACGCAAGAAGTAGCAACTCTCCTTTCAGTTCCTCAGGCCAAAATTCCTGTCTCTTCCTTTCAGATTGCCAAAGCTCATCCATTAGCAATCTTGTTGGATCTACCTTCAAATTATACCCAGAATTCACGCTTCTCCTGTCTCTGTCACTGTAACTCTACTTCAGCTAGTACTTAGGTCTCACAAGGATTATGGCATTAATCACCTAACCAGTCTCCTATTTCCACCCTTGTCTCCCTTCAGTCTATTCTCAATATAATAACCAGAATTAGCTCTTTAAATTAAAATCAAATAGGTAATTTTTCTATTCAAAAATCTCCAGAAGTTTCCATTTCAGAGTAAATGTTAAAGTGCTTATGAGGTCCTACACAACTTACTTTCACCCTTTCCTGCCACTGGGCCCAACCATTACCTAACTGACCTCATTTCCTATGCCTGCCCTTCCCTCATTCTGCTCCCAAAACACTGTTAGTCAGTTCCCTCCCCTGCTTCAGACATTGTACAGATGTTTCTGTCTCAGTCAAGCCTTCTATAATGACCCTAGTTAAAAATCACAAGTCCACCTCCAACCCCACCTCCTTATGCTATCCACCTCCTTGCTTTGTGTTCCCCATAGCATTTTTTAACAAACTGATACGTATTTTATAGATTTGTTTACTGCCTGGCTCTCTCAATAGGATGCAGGCTCATTAAGGCACTTTACTAGAACAATAGGTGCTCAATAAATATTTTTAATATATCTTATTATTTCTAATACTCACTAATGTTTTGACCTGCAGAGAAGGAAACGAGGTCCACATACCACACCACTTGCCTTTTGTTCCTCATTTTTCTCCTCCCTAAAGATTTTCAGTATGGCAGATTGAATATGTGTTTATTTCCATTTCTCCCAAAACTCATTTTCCAAAGTAAACAGTCAATAAGTATTTAAATTTAAAAGTCAAAGTTACATTTAATTTTTAAATATGGTTGTAATCACCACACAAAGCAGCATTGAAAGCAGTTGCCTCTGGGAAGTGTGAATTTGGCATGTGAAGTATAAGGCAAGGGGTTATGTTCTTGAATTTGTTTGTTGTCGTTATTGTTTAAATATTTTATTTATTTATCTTTAGAGGGGAAGAGAAGGAGAGAAATATCAATGTATGGTTGCCTCTTGTGTGTCCCCTGCTGGGAACTGGCCTACAACCCAGGAATATGCCCTGACTGGGAATCGAATCACAATCCTTTGGTTCACAGACCCACGCTCAATCCACTGAGCTACACCAGCCAGGGCTGTTAGTTGTTGTTTTTTAGCATTACAATACAATATGACTACAAAAATTCTAAAAGAAGCAGATAAAGTACAGTTATAGTAGAAGATTTTAATATACTTCTTTCAAATCAGTGAAATCTAGGAGAAAATAAATAAATACAGAGAAATTTAATATTTCTGTTTCAACTAATGCATTTGTTTTAATTGCCAAAGAACTTGACATCCATGAAAGGAAAACATATTATAAAAATCAATCATGTACAGGGCTGCAAAGAAAACCTCAAGAAAATATGAAAAGGACTTCTGGTCAAGATGGAGGCATTGGTACATACACTTCACCTCCTTGCTCAACCACAAAAAGAATTACAACCAAATCTCAATACAAATAACACCCAGAACTGTCAGAAACTTGAACTATATGAAGTCCCACAACCAAAGATTTAAAGAAGCCACATTCATCCAGATGGGTAGGAGGGGCAGAGACATAAAGACAGGGTGGAGAGGTGAGGAGATGCAGTGTGGCATGAAGAGGTGGTGGCAGCAGTAGAACAGGCATGGGTAGTCCCCTCAGTCATGTGTGATGGTTAAAAATCAGAAGGAATACCTTGGGAATGAGGAATACCTTGGGGGCAGGCAATCCTAGCTCCAGGCCAGACCTCACAGCCAGGGTCCCAGTTCCTGGAAAATAAATCCCCATAACTACTGGCTGTAAAAACCAGTGGTGGTTGGGGTGGCAGAAGAAACTGCCACATTTTCAGAAAACTCCACTTAAAGGACCTGCAGATCTTAAAACATATGCAAACACACCCATTCTGGGATTCAACACCAGGGCAACAGCTAGAAGGGCACCAGTCATATATGGGGAGTGGGTGAAGTGACGGGAAATAGGGCAAATGCCAGGCAAACCCTCAGAAACCAGGCAGTGGCACAGTCCCCTCTCTGAGCCCTTTCCTGACACAGAGCCACAAAGTAGGAAAGCAGGTTGTTCCACCCTGGCCATTACCTAAAGCTCTGCACCACACAATTTACAGGTGTCTTTTATCAGGAGTCAAAGCAGCTCTACATAATACACAGAAACAAACACAGGGAGGATAACAAATTGAGGAGACAAAGAAATATGGCCCAAATGAAATAACAGAACAAAAACCCAGAAAAAGAACGAAATGAAACAGAGATAGTCAATCTAACAGATGCAGAGTTCAAAACACTGGTGATCTGGTGCTCAAAGAACTCACTGAGTACAGTAACAACATAAAGAAAGAAATGAAGTTTACACTAAGTAAAATAAAGAAAGGAACCAACTACAATGAGCCAATAGTGAAGGGAAGGAAGCTGGGGTTCATATCAACACTTTGGGACATAAGGAAGAAATTAACATTCAATCAGAACAGAAAGAAAAAACAAGAATTAAAAAAAAATGAGTATAGTATAAGAAGACTCTGGGACATCTCCAAATGTGCCCACATCCGAATCAGAGGGATGCCAGAAGGAGAAGAGGAAGAGCAAGAAATTGAAAACTTATTTGAAAAAATAATAAAAGAAAACTTCCTTACTTTGGCAAAGGAAATAGATATACAAGTCCAGTAAGCACAGAGTCCCAAACAAGTTGGACCCAAAGAGAACCACACCAAGACATATAGTAATTAAAATGCCAAAGGTTAAAGATAAAGAGAGAATCTGACAAGCAGCAAGAGAAAAGAAGAGAGTTATCTACAAGGGGGTTCCCATAAGACTGTCAGCTAATTTCTAAAAAGAAACCCTGTAGGCAAGAAGGGACTGGCAAAAAGTATTCAAAGTATTGAAAAACAAGGACCTGCAACCCAGACTACTCTATCCAGCAAAGCTATCATTTAGAATGGAACAAAAGATAAAGTGCTTCCCAGACAAGGAAAAGCTAAAGGAGTTCATCATCACCAAGCCATCATTACAGGAAGTGTTAAAGGGACTTATTTAAGACAAAGAAGTTCAAAACCATGAATATTAAAAAGGCAACAAATTCACAACTCTCAACAGCTGAACCTTAAAAAAAAAAAAGACAGCCCTGGCTGGTGTGGCTCGGTGGATTGAGTACTGGTGTGTGAACCAAAGGATCACTGGTTCAATTCCCAATCAGGGCACGTGCCTGAGTTGTAGGCCAGGTCACCAGTAGGGGGCATGCAAGAGGCAACCACACATTAATGTTTCTCTCCCTTTCTTTCGCCTTCTCTTCCCCCTCTCTAAAAATAAATAAATACAATATTTTTTAAAAAAAATTTAAAAATCTAAGCAAACAAGCATAACAGGAACAGAACCATAGGCTTCGCAATCATTTGGAGGGTTGTCAGCTGGAAGCTGGTAGGAGAAGAATTGGGGGGAAGGTGCAGGGATTAAAAAGCATAATTTGTAGGTACAAATAGACAGCAAGATGTTAAGAATAACATAGGAAATGGAGAAGCCAAAGAAGTTATATGTATGACCCATGGACGTGAACTAAGGGGGGAAGATTGCTGGAGGAAAAGGGTACCAGGTGGAGTGGGGCAAAGCAGAAAAATTGGGACAACTGTAATAACATAATCAATAAAATATACTCACAAAAGTAATAAAAGAAAACATGATAAGCAGAAATTTTATAGACCTCATTCTCTGATAGAAATAAAAATATATAAATAAAAGATATATAAAAGCAGTTTTAGAAATTTAGAAATTTCTTTCTTCTCTTGATGCAGCCTGGCTTTCAATAGCACTTTCTCCCTGAGAACACACAATACACAAAAAGCCTCATTTGACAATCAGAGCAGAGCAATGGCTTTGGAGTTCTCATCAGTGACTACCCTGTCCCTGAAGCATAGAAACTCATGATTAAACGGATGGGGAGCCATATGGCATCTTGACTTAAGAGGAATAAAAAATACATTAAATAATTCCTCAAATATCATATCCATTATTCATAAGTATGGCTATTACTTTAAATCCAAAGCCACAATGTCAATCAACTAATGAAAGGATCAGAATTGACAATGTCAACTGTACCTCTCTGCCCAACTTTGGTCAGCTCTCTGGTAAGATTAATAAGCAGTGAGGTAAGAAAATTTACCAATGGATGGGATTTCAACCAATAGCTGAAAAAATTATTAAAATATCTGGATAAGTACTCTCAATATTGTACACCAGTAAAAATGCATATCCTGGACCCCACCCCTTACCAATTGAATCAGAATATGTAAAGCTCAGAATTCTACATTTTCTAAAAGGCCTTTAGATGGATTTTTGAATGTGCTGAAGTTTGGGAACTATTGATTTACATAATTCACTAACAATAAGAACCTTCCATAATCCAGAGAGAACTAAAATCAGGAAGGAAATGGACCCAGTATAGCAGATTTTATTTTTTTGTCTATTGCTTTACCACTTAATTCAAATGAAATTCCTAAGAATAATTACCTGACACACTTGAAACACAACTATGTTATTGAGTTATCTTTTATAATTTTGACTTTGACTCCTTAGCCATTCTAGTAAAGTGACATTTCAGTTTGTCATGGGGATATCTGTCTCTCATCTACATTTTCCATGTTATGTCAACCATTTCCCAGTACAACACCTTCAGTCAGTGCCCCACACCTCCAGGATGTGTATTCTCACCTGTCTTAATACATTGCCCATGACAATCTCCAAGTAAGGTAAGATATTTCACAAAACAATAAAAAATGATCATAAATCTTACAATTGATAACTTAAGTTCTAGGAATATATTTTAAAACTTCTCAGACAAATGTTTAGACAAATATACTAACTGTAACATAGCTTATAACAACAAAAAAGTAGAATCAGCCTAAGTATACGTAGATAGTTAGAATTAAAGTTCAGTTTTTCTTTTACTGTCTCTTCCTATCTCTTAGGATTTCCCATAGTACCAAGTCCTGCTACATAATTTTTGGAGTCCAGTGCAAAATGAATAAGGGCCCCTTGCTAAAAAATTATTAGATATTTCCATGCTATCAGGAATGGTAAGAGTCCCTTCTTTCTTTCTGTTGCATAGTACGCCATTATGTAAATGTACCACAGTTTTTTAAAAATATATTTCATTGATTATGCCATTACGGTTGTCCCATTTCCCCCCTTCATTCCCCTCCACCCTGCACACCCCCTCCCACCCACACTCCCCCACTTTAGTTCAAGTTCTTTAGCTTCTACATTTCCCACACTACTCTTACCCTCTGTCTATTTTCTCCCCACCTTCTATGCTACTTATTCTCTGTACCTTCTCCCTGCCTCTCCTCCTCCAACTCCCCTGTTGCTAACCTTCCATGTGATCTCCATTTCTGTAGCTCCGCTCCTGATTTAGGTGCCCACTTAGTCTGCTTTTGTTTTTGGTGTGGATGTTAATAACTATGAGTTTGCTGTCCTTTCTCTGTTCCTGTTTTTTATCTTCTTTTTCTTAGATAAGTCCCTTTAACATTTCATATAATAAGGGATTGGTGATGATGAACTACTTTAACTTGACCTTATCTAAGAAGAATTTTATCTTCCCTTCCATTTTAAATGAAAGCTTTTCTGGATAGAGCAATCTTGGATATAGGTCCTTGCCTTTCATGACTTGGAATACTTCTTTCCAGCCCCTTCTTGCCTGCAAGGTCTCTTTTGAGAAATCAGCTGACAGTCTGATGGGAACTCCTTTGTAGGTGACTCTCTCATTTTGTCTTGCTGCTTTTCAAATTCTCTCCTTCACTTTAATCTTGGGTAATGTAATTATGATGTGCCTTGGTGTGTTCCTCCTTGGGTCCACCTCATTTGGGACTGAGCTTCCTGGACTTCCTGGAAGTCAATTTCCTTTGCCAGATTGGGGAAGTTCTCCTTTATTATTCATTCAAATAAGTTTTCCACGTGTTGCTCTTCCTCTTCCCTTTTTGGTACCCTTTAATTCGGATGTTGGAACGTTTAAAGGTGTCCTGGAGGTTCCTAAGCCTCTCCTCATTTTTTTGAATTCTTGTTTCTTCCTTCTTTTCTGTTTGGTTGTTTCTTTCTTCCTTCTGGTCCACTCCATTGATTTGAGTCCCAGTTTCCTTCTGATCACTGTTGGTTCCCTGTGCATTTTTCTTTATTTCACTTATCATTGCCATATTTTTTCATCTAATTTGCGACCAAAATCAACCAATTCTGTGAGTATCCTGATCACCAATGTTTTGAACTGTGCATCTGATAGGTTGGCTATTTCTTGGTTGCTTAAAAGTATTGGCTCTGGGGCTCTGAGCTGTTCTTCTGTTTGAGTCATGTTTGGTCAGGTGGCGTCTGCTATGTACGTGTGGCAGAGCGTTAGGTGTTTAACAGGGTCGGGAAACCTAGTTGCAGGGTTGTGATGCTGTCTGTGGGGGTGGGGTCCGAGAAGGAACAATGGCACCTATTCCACACTGTCTCGGATTTTCAGATTTGCGTCACCTTTGCTGCCTCCCACAAGCAATCTGGGCCCCCCTGGTGCTGGTTCCCAGGTGAGCAGGCCTATGCATGCTCCAGAACTCTGCAGGTCTCCCCAACAACCTCTCCTGTGAGACTGGGAATCTCTCCCAGCACCTTTTCAATCAGTGTTTTCAGGCTTTATTTCCCGTCACTGGGGCCTTGGGCTGTGCAGTCCGTCTCACTGCCAGTTCTTGCCTAGTTTATCTGCATGCAAATGTGTGTCCCTAGTCAGCCAGCCGCATCTGGGGTCTGCAAGCTCCATGCCACCTACATTTCCCGGCGCTCCCTGGTCTGCCAGCCACTGCCTTTTCCTGTTGCGTTCCCTCTCCCCCAGCTCCGCCCCTCTTACCGGTCTAATAGAATGGTTGTCGGACTTCTGTAGTTCAATTTTCTGTCTTCTGGTTGTGTTATTGTTTGTAAATATTTGCTGTCCTTAATCTTGGTTGTGAGAGGAGGCACAGTGTTTCCACCTATGCCTCCATCTTGGCAGGAAGTGTACCAGAGTTTTTTGATCCACTCATTTACTGGTGGACACTTAGGCTGTTTCCAGCACTTGGCTATTGTAAATAATACTGCTATGAATGTTGAGGTGCATAGGTTCTTCTGAATTGGTGTTTCAGGATTCTTAGGGTATAATTCCAGCAGGGCAATTTCTGGGACAAAAGGCAGTTCCATCTTTAGTTTTTTGAGGAAATTTCATAGTTTTCCACAGGGGTTGGACCAGTCTGCATCCCCACCAACATGTATGGATGGAACTGGAGAATATTATGCTAAGTGAAATAGGCCAGGCTATGAAAGACAAATACCATATGAAATACCAAATACCAGTCTTTGAAAGACAAATACCACCTATAAGTGGAACCTAATCAACAAAACAAACATGCAAGGAAAATAGAAACAGAGACATGGAAATAGAGACCAAATTGACAGTGACCAGAGGGAAGGTGAAAGCGGAACAATTCAGGAAAAAGGGGGAAGAATCAAGAAACATGTACAAAGGACACATGGACAAAGATGATGGAGTGGGTGAGAAGGACTAAATGTGGAAGATGGGGAAGGGTAGGGCGGGAGAGAGTAATGGGGGAAAAATGAGGACAGCTGTAACTGAACAACAATTAATAAAAAATTATTAGATATTTCAATATAGTGGCAAAAACAGCATTAAACCAAGTACCAGGCCCTTCTAGCACAGGCCTGTGTGACTGTATAGATTGCATACCCACACAGTTGGTCCTGCCTATACCCAAGGCCTTGAGGTGGTAGATTTTGAGTGCTTTCACTTTCTCTACATAATGACCTCCTAGTTTTTGATTCTGGCTTCTTGCTTAGATCTCAATGATGATTAAAATAACTCTTCTACATTTAAAGGAGCCTAGATTTCAAGCTTATTTTCTTGTGGATTCAAACAAAATCTAACTGGATGAAAAAAGCTAATTAATATTTTTTATAAAAAAGACTGAGCATTTCCCCATCCCCTTTCCTAGAAGCCCTGACAGTCACACTGCAATGTGGGTGATAAGATTTTCAGGACAAGAAAGTAAAACAGCAGGAAATATATATATATATTTTAATGCAAATCTCTAACCCAAGAATGGGAGTTTGTGAAAAAAGAACAATGGGATTTTAAAAGGAACTGAGTAGAAATCCAAGAAATTAAAAGTGCTCATTTGAATTGAAAAAGAAGCAACTGAAAAGGAATTAGTAACTGAAAGCTGACAAAGATAACAGCAAGCATTGCAAGGAAAAAAACAAAATAAAGAAAATATGAACAAGATGCTAAGAGACATGGAAAAAAGAAAGGAGACAGTTCAACACATTTCTAATAGAAATTCCAGAAGAATTAGAATAGAGAAATTCAGAAAGAGGCAATATTTGAAGATATAATAATAGATGATAATTTTCCAGAACCAAAGAAATAGTTAAGATTAAAAAATAAATAAAAAACACACTGACTCATGAGCAAGATAAATGAAAACAATTCCAAACATGGACACATTGTTGTAAAACTACAAAATAGTAAGAGAAAAACTGAAAATCAAACAGAAAGAGAAGGCAGATTCTCTCTAAGTGAAAAATCACACAGTCTGGCTGCTAACAGCAAACTTCTCAGAAGCAACAGATGCCAGAAGAGAATAAATTACATATTGAAAGTGTTCAAGGGGAAAACTGACAATAAAATTCTATCCACAGATAACTGATCATTCAAGAGTGAAAGTAATATATACTTTATACATCTAAAGCCCAAAAGAGTTAACTGACACTCACCACCCCCCAAAAAAATGCTGAAAGAGAAACTTGAACAGGAAAGAATAGGAAGCTAGAATGAAAGATGGAATTTAATAGCAATAGTGAGGGGAAAAATTACAAAAATATGTTAACTAACAATAATAATTAGAAATGGAATGTATAATTTTCAGACTAATAAAGAAAAATGGGGAAATAAAGAACACTTAATTCAATAAACCATTCAATTAAAAAATGAGAAGAGAGAAAAAAGTAAACAAAATGAAAAAAACAAAAGCAAACAAAAACAAACTAAAATGGTATCATTCTAAATATACCACACACCGTAAGTAATATGAACAAATAAGACTCTTCCACTACTATAGATTTTCATGGATAAATCAATGTTAAATGAGAAAAGCAGCTTATAAGATGATAGATACAAAAAAAATGTACAGTAAACTGTCCCTCATGTATGTTTAAAAAACACATATATATACCAGCATGCATTGGATTTTGACATATAAGTAAGCACATAAAATTATTTTAAAATAAATTAAGAATACATCTTAGATTCATAACATCAGATGTCTCTGGGAATGGTGTGAGACAGAAAACGGAAAACAAACAGGACTTCAATTTGATCTGTAATGTTTTATTTTTAATTAAAAAAGACTAAAAGCAAATATAATAAAATATTAATGGATAGTAGGTATATACACTGTTTATTATGCCTCATATTGTTTTGTATTTTTTAACTTCCAAAATTATAAACAATACAACAAAATATACATATCAACATTTGGGGGAGTGAGGTGAAAACATATCTCAGAAAATATTGTTTATTGCTTAAACTTATTACAAAGTATTAGAACACATATTTAAAAACACAAAATGCCTCTAAGAACTATTACTCGGATTTTACACTGATTGAAAATGAACTTTCCAGTTAAATTGATCAGAATTAGTGAAGTTTTCATGGTCAAAAAGAGTAAAAAGTATGTCACCTGGATTGCCCAATGATGGGCATCAAATAATAATGAATGATTTTGTTTTGAAAAAATATTGTGGTCCCCTGAACTAGGGAGCATACAGTGGTACTCAAAGGACTGTGTCACTTATTGATGAGCCTTAGGTTTTAAAATTATGTTTCTGAGCCTCTTCAAAGAATCCAATTTTATCTCTGAGTTAGAAATCTGGGGCACAAAAAGGTCATTTTCAGAGAAAACTAAAGCACAGTTTTCTTTTTGAAAAAATTCAGAATTCTCAATCTGGAGAAAAATAAATAAACCAGTAGTTCTTCTATTTGAGTTGTGTTTTACATCTGAGAAGTTGGATTTAACCCCTAGAGGGTTAATGCTGTTCTTGGTTAAAAAATAAGTAAGTGAGATCATTTTGTAAAATATCCTCCTTTTCATAAAGTGTTCAATGTCTGCTTGAACTATTATGTTCATGAAGTTAGATTCACAATGGGGACGAAAATGGAGATTTTTGTCATTCTACAAGAAGCTTGTCTTGGTTCACCATATAGCTCCTTTAAATAAAAAAGAAGTTCAGCCTTTATACTCAGTATTGCTAACATCAGTAAAGCTCAGGCAGCACCCAGTCATGCCCTCCTTTGGGTGACTAACTTATTTTCTCAAGGTCATGTAGGGATATGGCTAAGGAACAAGAGGAAAACCTGAGGTTGGCCTGTGACTACTAAAAAAATTACACTGGGCTCTTTGTATAAGGTCCCTCAGTCATTGATCTCCAAATTAAAAATAGTTCACAAGTCGCCTTGGGTTCTTTTGGCTTGTGAGGGATTGAAAACATGATGGCTGAGACATGGTGGGGTATATTCTGGATAAAACCAAGAACTGTTCCTCATCCCTAGTGTTAGAAAGCAGAGGATGGTAAACAATAGCCATGCATCTTACAGCTGGCCATTAAAGTGAACTCTGTCTTGTGTTAGGCTGTCTCTGTGTAGGAAGATTTCTTTCATTGGCCACCTACTGGCTTTCATGGGCCCAAGGCAGTTGGAGGGGGGATGATCAGGACCAAAGTAGGACTGAAAGGTCAGGTGTGGCACTATGCAGTTCAGCATGTCCTTGTGCATTTGTGCCACAGACTCCAGGAAATAGCACTTGAAGAAGTCATCAAAAGAATAAACACACACAACAGAATACTACTCAGCCATAAAAATATGAAATCTTGCCATTTGCAACAACATAGATGAATCTTGAGAGTATTGTGCTAAGTGAAATAAGTCAGAGAGAAGAGGACAAAACCCATATGATACAATTCATGTGGGTAATATAAAAGAAAAAGTGACAAACAAAACAAATTCATAGATGCAGACAACAGAATGGTGGTTACCAGAGGGGAAAGGGGATGGAGGGAAAGTGAAGTGGGTAATGGGGGGTCAAATATACAGTAACGGAAGGAAACTAGACTTTGGGTGGTAAGAACTACAATACAGGTGTAGAATTATAATGTTGTAAACCTGAATATTATACAATGTTACTAACCAATGTTACCCCAATATATTTAATTTTAAATTAATTAATTAAAAATGTAAATGTCTCACTAGGTATGGTGACAGATGTTAACTAGACTTACTGTGCTGATCATTTCACATTATGTACAAATATTGAATCACATTGTACATTTGAAACTAACATGTTATACATCATTATATCTCAAAAATAATAAGCAGGACTTCTGGCCAAGATGGAGGCATAGGTGGAAACGCTGTACCTCCTCCCACAACCAAGATTAAGGTCAACAAAGATTTATAAACAATAACACAACCAGAACACAGAAAATTGAACTACCATTCAACCAGTCCAACAACCATTCAACCAGACCAGTAAGAGGTGGGGAATTGGCAGTCAGCGGAGAGGGAACACGGCTGGAAAAGGCAGTGTTTGGCAGACCCGGGAGCCCCGGGGAGCCCCGGGTAGAGTAGGTGGCATGGAGCTTGCAGATCCCAGATGTGGGGAGGAGAAAAGCAGAGAACACAGGGTGGTTGGCCGACCGAGGACACACATTCGTGCACAGATAAACTTGGAGCTTGTGGGAGGCAGCAGAGAGGACAAAAATCCGAGAGAATGTGGAACAGGCGCCATTGTTCCCTCTCTGACCCTGCCCCCACAGACAGCATCACAACCCTGCAACTAGGTTGCCCCACCCTGGTAAACACCTAACGCTCTGCCACATGTACGTAGCAGGTGTCACCTGACCAAACATGACTCAAACAGAAGAACAGCTCAGAGCCCCAGAGCCAATACTTTTTTTTAAATTTTATTTATTTATCTTTAGAGAGGAAGGGAAGGAGAGAGGGAGAGCAATATCAATGTATGGTTGCCTCTCGTGCATCTCCTGCTGGGAAATGGCCTGCAACCCAGGCATGTGCCCTGACTGGGAATCAAACCATGGTTGTTTGGTTTGCAGGCCCACACTCAATCCACTGAGCTACATCAGCCAGGGCCAGAGCCAACACTTTTAAGCAACCAAGAGATAGCCAACTTATCAGATGCACAGTTCAAACCACTGGTGATCAGGATACTCACAGAATTGGTTGATTTTGGTCGCAAATTAGATGAACAAATGAAGGTGATGGTAACTGATATGAAGGAAAATGCACAGGGAACCAACAGTGATGGGAAGAAAACTGAGACTCAGATCAATGGAGTGGACCAGAAGGAAGAAACAAACAACCAAACAGAAAAGAAGGAAGAAACAAGAATTCAAAAAAATGAGGAGAGGCTTAGGAACCTCCAGGACACCTTTAAACGTTCCAACATCCGAATTAAAGGGTACCAAAAAGGGAAGAGAAAGAGCAACACATGGAAAACTTATTTGAATGAATAATAAAGGAGAACTTCCCCAATCTGGCAAAGGAAATAGACTTCCAGGAAGTCCAGGAAGCTCAGAGAGTCCCAAATGAGGTGGACCCAAGGAGGAACACACCAAGGCACATCATAATTACATTACCCAAGATTAAAGTGAAGGAGAGAATTCTAGAAGCAGCAAGAGATAAGCAGGCAGTCACCTACAAAGGAGTTCCCATCAGACTGTCAGCAGATTTCTCAAAAGAGACCTCACAGGCAAGAAGGGGTTGGAAAGAAGTATTCCAAGTCATGAAATGCAAGGACCTATATCCAAGATTGCTCTATCCAACAAAGCTTTCATTTAAAATGGAAGGGAAGATAAAATGCTTCTTAGATAAGGTCAAGTTAAAGTAGTTCATCATCACCAATCCCTTATTATATGAAATGTTAAAGGGACTTATCTAAGAAAAAGAAGATAAAAAACAGGAACAGAGAAAAGACAGCAAACTCACAGTTATTAACATCCACACCAAAAACAAAAGCAGACTAAGTGGGCACCTAAATCAGGAGTGGAGCCACAGAAATGGAGATCACATGGAAGGTTAGCAACAGGGGAGTTGGAGGAGGAGAGGCAGGGAGAAGGTACAGAGAATAAGTAGCATAGAAGGTGGGGAGAAAATAGACAGGGAGAAGGCAAGAGTAGTGTGGGAAATGTAGAAGCTAAAGAAGTTATGACACATGGACATGAACTAAAGCGGGGGAGTGTGGGTGGGAGGGGGTGTGCAGGGTGGAGGGGAATGAAGGGGGGAAATGGGACAAGTGTAATGGCATAATCAATAAAATATTTTTAAAAATTTCTTTAAAATAACAAGCAAAAAATAATAACTTGTTTTAAATAAATATTCTCAGCAATTGGCTACAAATGAACATTCTTTGTTTGGTGAAGCATAGAAAACTCCTGTGAACTTTAAAAGAAAAGCATATTCCATGGTGCACAAAACAAGTCCTGTTTTCTACACAGTTAGCAGGTGTAAACAGTGACCCCTTGGGCGAGAGATGGGGTCCTCGCACTCCTTCAGAGCTCCAGTCCTTAGTGGTTTGTTGGTTTGTTGGTTTGGTCCAAAGGTCAATTAGCTCTTTGGAAAGTTATGTCAGCCTGGATATGGCAGCCACCTTCCAAGACTCAGTTTCGTCTTTGATCCCTGAACAAACAAACACAGCTTGACCTAAACTCTCTGTTTCTTTCTGACTCTGACAAGTGTCCTGTATTAACATCCCTGTGACACAAAAGGTTAAAACTATTGAAGCAAAGGCAACCAGATTTCTATGCCCCATTGACCAGGCAAAACCACAGGCTGGGTGTAGACTTCTATAACCAAGCACCCTCAAAGCTTCCATTATCTTGTACATGAAACTGCTTGGTATACAATCTGCTTTTATGAAGTCTCAGGCCTCTGACCTCAGGCAGCTTTCTTTAAAAAATGAGAAGGAGGGGTAGGAGATGACCAGCACCAAAACTAAGCAAGTCTACTAAGACTCAGCATTTCCAAAGTTGAGGGACTCCGCCCAGCTCAGCAAAGAGAAGGCATTTCCGGAACTGCCTCTAGGCATTGGCTAAAGGGCGTTGTGTACCTTTGTGTTACCGACAAACCTAAGGACGGCACTCTGATAATCTCACCTGAGAGTGTCTCTCAGGAAGTCTCAGGTCAAAGAGTTACCATAAAAGGGTTTCAATCAGGAGTAGGCTAGAATTAGGGATCCTCTTGAGACAGAGCCAGACACCTCCCCTAAACAGCACTGTGGAATAATCCTCAGTTGTTTTTTCCTGGGGCCTGCTTATCCCCTATAGAGAGAAATATGTTCTGAATTATATGTTCTGTACTTACTTTGGTGCCTCTAGCTGTTGAGTTGGTTTTATTTCTCAATGTCTCCTTTGTACCACTTAATAAAAACTTTTAAAAGCCAAGAGGGCTTTTTTAAAAAAAGTATTATGCTACACTTACAAATCAAACAATGACAAGCATAGATATATTAATGAAATTAGGTGCCCAAACTAAAACTCCAGTATCCTCTCAGGCAAAACTCTCTGAAGCATTTATTTTGTGAATAAGATTCAGCTCATACCCTTAAACCAGGGCACCTCTCTTTATGCTGTGGGGAGAGGGCCATAACACTGCTTTGGCAGGTGTGAGGTCCCTAGCCAGAGTCACTTCCTCAAATGAGTGGGTGATGATTTCTTTCCCTTTTGCTGTAATTAATATAGTGATACAATATGGCCTGAAATCTCACTTTTTATAGTCAATATTGCCTATAAATGATTCTGCTTGCACTCCAGAACACATATGCCCCAGTGCATGGGCCTGTCCCATACACAATTAAACATAGTCGCTCTCATGCAAAGAGCAGTGCACTGTTCTCAGAGCTTTCTCAGGCCTCTTACTGTGGTCCTGGGGTGATGCATAAGTTGGCCATGAGCTCCCTGGTCAGATGTCATTCTTCCTCCAGGATGACTGAGGCAGGGTAGCAGAATGGAAAGTGTCCTGACTTTGGAGTCAGGCAGATCTGAGTCCCAATGCAAACTGCTACTTACCAGCTATACAACTGTGGGTGAGTAACTTAGCCTTCTTGAGCCGTAGAGTAGCCTATATATAAACCCCAACAATTTTATAGGACTCCCATAAGGTGGCATCCATTTAGGCAATGTATATAGAGTACTAAACTGATGCCCAACACAGTCTAGGTCCCAATAAACCATAGAAGTCATTATGATTATTAAAAACAAGCACTGCCAGGAGCAAAGCTCAGTTACCTTGACATAAATGAACTTACTCAGCTCACTTTGTAATGAGGTCTAGCTAGCTCAAAACCAAGTAAAGAATGAAGTGGAAGCTAGATAGAACTACTGACAATTCACAGCCCTGGAGCTACAAGAAGGATCTCAGAAAAGAAGGGTAGGAAGAACAAAAACCAAGCTTTATCACCTTTTTAATCCGCCCCCCAACTCATATTACATCCTATAATAGTTAGAGACAATGACTTAGAGAAATGGCTGCATAACATCATACAGTTAATTGAGCAAGAACTGGAATAAGAACCTATATACCCTATTTCCAGCTCTGGGCTTTTTCCACCAAATGACGTGTGTATCTAAACACTGGTGAAAGGACCAGTGGTAGCAAAAAACACTAGATCAGAATCAAAAACCTCCTTCATAACAAGAAAGAGCATATGGAAAATTCCTGAAAGTAATAAAGTATTCTTTATCTTTTTTGGTGTGTTGACAATGGTTACACAGATACATGTACCTCTGTCAAAATGCATCAACTGGACACTTTAGTTCTGTTTAGTTTATGGTATGCAAATTATACCTCAGTTAAATTAGCTAATAAAATACATATACTTTTCAGCTCCAGCTCTGACAACAATGAACGGGGTAGGCTAAGCCAAGTCAAGGCCTCAGCTTTCTGGTCTTTATAATGAAGAGTTATAATTAAACAAAGACTAAAGTCCTTTCCAGCTCAAACTACAGTATGATAAACAAAAACTCTTTCTTTCATTTCAGCCTCTATTTTATGCCCACTTGGTTTAGCAGCAGGGTCAGAGAGGTAGGCACATAATTTAGTAGGCGTGGGCAGCAAATTAATGGTATATGCAAGGGATTCGGTGTCTTTCTATTGCATCATTAACTTTCCAGCCACAGTTTAAAGAACATGATTGGTTTTCCACAGGGATCCTGCAATGCACCATGATTGAGCTGTGGGATGGGGACGATCTGGCCCCAGACAAGTCGTATCTGCCACCAGAGATAACAACTTTCACATGGAGTCCAGAGAAAATGTTTCCTGGACAATGGGAATGACTGACAGATATTAAACAGGAGGAAATTGAAGGCTCTGCCAAGTTTCATGATAAAATGCTATTTCTCACGGTAAGGTCAAGCTGTCTCTGGTGTAGCTACTGCTTTCAAAACACAAAAGGAACATGGCAGATTCAACAGACTGCATCAGGCTTTGCAAAGAGTATGTGATAAAAGACCACTAGTTTAATTTATAAATAAAATTGAATTACTGTATAGCAATAAAAAGAGTGACTTTAGAATTTGGATGAACTAAAAGTTGAGAAACATCAACAAGAAAATCTCTAAAGGTTCGATTCCAAACCTCTTTGTCTATAAAATGCCCACAGATGTTTGTCAGATTACATATGTAAAAGGCAAGTAAATTGGACTTTCACAGGTGAGCATTACAGCAGGAGCGAGGGTTGGCATTACTGTGATATATTAATGAGTATTTAAAAGGTGGAATATACTCACTGACAGCAAATATTATAACTTCAAAGACTAAGAATCTAAAAGCAAAATTTAACACAAACAAATCAAGTATTAGTGTGTTTACTTATGTAAACAGGACAGAAATAAAACTCATAGTTTAGTCTCGAGTAGCATTAAAAATGTGAATAGCATTTGTTTTTCATTTTAAATTTTTAGGGAATGACCCTGTGGTGGTTAGTTTTATCTTTCAACTTGACTGGGCCACAGGGTGCTCAGATGTTTGATTAAATATTATAATGGGTGTATCTATGAAGGTGTTTCTGGATAAGATTAATATTTGAATTGGTAGAATGTGTAAAGCAGACTGCCCTCCGTTATGTGGGTGGGCCTCATCCGATCTGTTGAAGGCCCAGATAGAACAAAACGCAGACTAAGAACTTACTCTCTCTGTCTGACTTTCTTCAAACTGGGACATGCAGCTCCTGTCTTCAGACTCTGACTCAGACTACAGCTTCTACCTTTTGCTCTCCTGTTTCCAGGCATTTGGTCTTGAACTGGAACTATAGCATTAGGTCTCCTGGGTCTCCAGCTAGCCAGCTGCAAATCTTGGGACTTTCCCCCATCCATAATCATGTGAGTTAATTCCTTATAATAACTCTCCCCGTGTATATGTTATATATTTGTATATATACTCACACATAGAACCAATAGTATGTATATGTATGCACATATACACATATATACATTGTGTATACATATACATGCATACATATATGTGATCAACAGAAAGTATCCAGCCATGTAATATTAAAAATAGAGACATTTATTGAAGAAGATACCAGATACAAGAAATATTATACATAGGACAATGATGCCTCAGTCCCCTTCAAAATCTTGGGACCTCACACAGTTGTCCCAGTATCTCTTCCACTGTTCAAAACACTCTGCAAAATCCTTTGTTGGAATCTCCATCAGCTGCCCCATTGTATTTTTCTGAATCTCACCAATGGTCCGAAATCTCTTCCCTTTCAAAGTTGATTTTAGTTTTGGGAAAAGCCAGGAGTCATGGGGCACCAAATCTGGGCTATAGTGGGGCTGAGTCACCTGGGTGATTTGATGTTTCACTAGAAAGCTCTGCTCAAGACGTGATGCATGAGTGGGTACATTACTGTGCTAAAGCTGCTGATCACCAGTTGCCCATAGCTGTAGCCTTCTGAATCACTGAGTAGTTTCTGTGGAAAAATGTTCAAGCTTAACACAAAATTTGAAGCAGATTTGTTGCTCTCTACTTCCTCACTCATTTTGAATGGGACAGCCACCCAGCACACATGCTCGCTCACTCCCACTGACTAGTACAGTGAAGTTGTCATTGTTCATGAGTGCACATTTCAGTCCACTCTCTTTGGCTGCCAGATTACCTCAATGTTGTGCAAACTGTTCTCATTATATTAACAATGGATGGACTTTTTCTGGACAAACCTTGTTTTTAGATGTATCCTGTACTCTGGAGAACCCTGACTAATACAGACTCCCTCAAATGATTCATCAATTTGTTCATTTTAACATCATTCCACATTTTGGGGATTATATACCAAAATGTACCTTGAACATAGCTTTTGATTCAACAATTGTCCTTCTGGAAATTTATCCTACAGAAGTACTTGGACATGTGTGCAGAGAATTAAATATAAAGATCAAGTCCACCATGTTGTAAAATGTCAGGTTGGCAGCATTTTTAATGAAACTATGTCAATCGTACCCATGAAGTATGGCAGAGATGTTACATGGTTTAAAATGGCAAGTGATTGAGCACTTGCCATTAAAATGGCAGTGATGTAAAAGCAAATTTACATCACTGGAGGATAATTAAATAAAATATATTACATCTACATGATAGAATACTATAAATATTATGCCTTTGTGGAAAGAAATGAGGTGGATCTATGTGATGTGATAGGGACAAATGTCCAAAACTTTTGAAAAGCAAGAGCAAGGGTAGAGCAGTGTATAGAGTATGTCCCCATGTGTTTATGCATGTGTAGATACACACACAATAAAATTTCTGGAAGGGCACATAAATTGTAAATCCTAGTTGCTGCTAGAAAGACTGATGGCCAGAGTGACAAGGAATTCCACTTTTTGTTGTATACCATTTTTTAATGTAAAAAAACTAGACTAATACAAAAGTTCATCCATTCATTCCATAATTAAGAATCACATACTGAGCAATATGCTAAGTACCTTCCCAAGTTGGAAGTGCTCATTGTCCAGTGAAATTCACTAGTTTCTTGGTATAGTTGTTCTCAGTGTAGTTAGTGTTGCTATTAGGGGTGGTGAAATACTACCTACTTCATCAAACAAGTATTTTTGCGCATCTTCTATGTGCTGGCATTCTTATAGGTGATGGGGATATATCAGCAACCAAAAGAGACAAAAAACATTGTCTTCATAGTTCTTTCAGTCTACCTGTTTAAATAAAAAATTCTGTGGCCTATGTATCACATTCATGTAGCCCTAGTATATCTCATGCCGTGAACTAGTCATTCTATAAATACTCCCAAAGGGATGAGCACACAAGTGTTCACGTATGGGTCTGGGTTACAGTATGACTGACATTCACATAAACAACCCTATTCAGTGGTGTCTTTATTTAGAGAAAATGAGATAGTTGTGTAAAAAAATCCCTGTAACATGTAAAATCTTAGTAATGACCACAGTCATCTTATACAACTCAGTGTGGGCTACTTCTGCTGCGGCCACTTCCTTTCCTCCACTTCAAAATCCTCCAGGGTGGCTCGATTCAGGAGATGTCTGTATTCCTAAACCCCTCAGATTTGTCACTGGTCCCATCCTTGACATTTTCATCTAGTAAGACCGTACAGTTTATAGAGACAGAGGTTTGCATAGTTCACCAAAGGGAGGTTACAGGTACCTTCCTTTGGGTTGTCATCCTAGTACCATTTTCTGGGGGTTGAAAGTGTCTTCTTCCAACCAAGTCAACTTCTACAGTTATTATGGTATGTACTGAACCCCAAGTGTCCTGGAATACCCACAGAGGTACACCCATAGAGACATACATGTGAATCTCCCATTGTACCTACCTCTTCACAACCTCTTACTGGCTCCAATGCTGCAGTGACTACAACTGGCATGGGTTCATCAAACCTTTTCTCATTCCTTTCCTGCTTTGAACTTGTAGATTCACGAAAACTGCTTTTGGAAACAGTAGCCTCAAGAAGTCAGAAACAGCTGCTTGTCTTCCATGTAAAACAGACTGCTGATTATTATTCCCACTATTTTGAGACTAAGCCCTACAATCTTTCTGGCTGACTCCTTTGAGTAGCTGGTGCTCACCTTTCATCACCTTATAATGGTCCCCTCCCATCTGCAAAGTAATAATATGTTCTGGCTAGTGGAAGGGGCAACCGATGTAATAAATATTACATTTAACATGTGTAGAAAGAATTTGGCAGTATACAGTACCCATGAGATGCCAAGATGTGGATTTTAATTTAATTTTAGAACCAAAATGTATTTTAAAAGGCAGAGTGACCTGCTTTGGTTCTTGAGAATACAATGAGCAAACATAGACTTCTGCTGATGTTAACATCAAGAATTATTGAACAAAGAAGTACAAACTGCCCTGGTCTTCACCTCAGTCAATATTTACCTTGATGTAACAACATCTGCATTATAATGGTGCCAGAAGGAGAAGAGAGTGAGCAAGGGATAGCAAAATTGTTTGAAGAAATAATGGCTGAAAACTCTCTAACCTGGTGAAAGGGAAAGTCACACAAGTTTGGAAAGCTCGGAGTCCCAATCAATGAACCCAAAGAGGCCCACACCAAGACACATAATAATTAAAATGGTAAATGTTAAAGACAAAGAGAGAATCTTAAGAGCACCGAGAAAGATAGTTACCTACAAGGGAGCTCCCATAAGGTTATCAGAGGATTTCTCACAGAAGCACTTCAGGCCAGAAAGGAAGGCATGAAATATTCAAAGTGATGAAAAGCAAGAACCTACAACCAAGACTACTTTACTCATCAGACAATCATTTAAAACTTAAGGAAAAATAAAGAGCTTGCTAGAGTAAAAAAAAAAATCTAAAAGAGTTCATGACTACCAAACCAGTATTGCAAGAAATGTTAAAAGGCCTACTTTAAGAAGAAAAAAAACAATAAATAGAGAGAAAGGGGAACATGGGTGAAAAGAATAAAATGGCAATAATTAAGTACCTATCAATAATAACTTCAAATGTAAATGCTTAAATGCTCCGATCAAAAGACAGGGTAGATGAAGAGGTAAGAAAACATGACCCATATATATATTCTGTCTACAAAAGACTCACCTCATAACAAAAGATGCATACAGACTGAAAATGAAGGAATGGAAAAAATATTCCATGCAAATGGGGAAAAAAACATTAAAAAAAGAGTTGGGGTAGCAATACTCATATCAGGAAAAATAGACTTCAAAACAAAGGCTATTGCAAGAGTCAAAGAAGAACACTAGAGCCCTAGCTGGTATAGCTCAGTTGATTGAGCGCGGGCCTGCGAACCAAACGATCGCAGTTCGATTCCCAGTCAGGGCACATGCCTGGGTTGCAGGCCAGTTCCCAGTGGAGGACGCACGAGAGGCAACCATATATTGATATTTCTCTCCCTCTCTCCTTCCCTTCCCCTCTAAAGATAAATAAATAAATAAATAAATAAAGAAGAACACTACATAATGATAAAGGGAACAATTTAACAAGAAGATATAATCCTTGTAAACATTTATACACCCAACACAGGAGCACCTAAATATATAAAGCAAAACTTGATGGACTTAAGTGGTGAGATCAATAGCAATACAGTCATAGTATGGGATTTAACACCCCAATGACATTAACAGAGATGTTTCAGACAGAAAATCAACAAAGAAACAATGGCCTTAAATGACACACTAGATCAAGTAGACTTAATTGATATCTTCAGAGCATTTCACCCCAAAGCAGCAGAATATACATTCTTTCTAATTGCACACAGAACATTTTCTAGGATAGGCCACATGTTAGGACACAGAACAAGTCTCAATAAATTTAAGAAGATTGAAATCACATCAAGCATCTTTTCTAACCATAATGCTATGAAACTAGAAGTTAATCACAAGAAAAAAAACCTGAAAACCACCACACTCAAACACATGGAGTCTAAATAAGATGTTATTAAAAAATGGAAGGGTTAACAACAAGATCAAAGAAAAAATCGAACTCTATAAGGAAACAAATGAAAATGAACACCAACAACCCCCAAATCGATGGAACACAGCGACAGCAGTACGAACAGGGACATTCATGGCATTACATTACTCAAGAAGACAGAAAAATCTAAAATAAACAATCTACCCTACATCTTGAAGAACTCGAACAAGAACAACAAACAAAGCCTAAAGTGAGTAGAAGGAAGGAAATAATAAAGCTTAAAGTGGAAATAAATGATGTAGAGACTAAACAAACAATAAAAAGTATCAATGAGACCAAGAGCTGGTTCTTTGAAAAGGTAAACAAGATTGACAAACCTTTTACCAGACTCATCAAGAAAAAGAGAGACAACCCTAATAAAATCAAAAATGAAAGAGTTGAAGTAACAAGTAACATCATAGAAATACAAACGATTGCAAAAAAATAATAATATGAACAACTGTATACCAACAAATTGGAAAACCTGGGCAAAGTAGATAAATTCCTAGAAACATACAATCTTCCAAAACTGAATCAGGAAGAAGCAGGAAATATAAATAGACCAACTACAACTACTGAAATTGAAGGAGTAATAAAAAAAACTTTCCATAAACAAAAGTCTTGGACCAGATGGCATCACAGGGGAATTTTATCAAACATTCAAAGACAAACAAACACCTATCTTTCTCAAAGTATTCAAAAAAATCCAAGAGGAGGGAAGATTTCCAAGCTCGTTTTATGAGGCCAGTATTATCCTAATTCCAAAAATAGATAAAGACACTACAAAGAAATAAAATTATAGGTCAATATCCCTGATACGTATAGATACTCAATTCCTCAACAAAATATTAGCAAACCAAATGCAGCAATATATCTAAGAGATCTTACACCATAATCAACTGGGATTTATCTCAGGGATGCAAGGTAGGTACAATATTCCCAAATCAAGAAACATGATATACCACATAAACAAAATGAAAGACAAAAACCACACAATGATATCAATAGATGCAGAAAAAGCATTTGATAAAATCCAGCACCCATTTATTATAAAAACTCTCAGCAAAATGAGACTAGAGGGTTTGTACCTCAAAATAATGAAGGCATATGTGACAAACCCATAACAAACATCATACTCAATATGCAAAAACTACGTGTTTTCCTTAAGATCAGGAACAAAACAGGGATTTCCATTTTTACCACTTTTATTTAACATAGTACTGGAAGTTCTAGACACGACAATCAGACAAAGAAGAATAAATGAAAGGAATACACATTTTTTAAAAACTACAACTGTTACTACACACAAATGACATGATACTATACATGGAAAATCCTAAAGACTACACCAAAAAAACTACTAGAACGGATAAATAAATTTGGTAAAGTAACAGGATACAAAATTAATATTCAGAAATCAGTAGCATTTTATACACTAGTAATGAACTACCAGAAAGAGAAATTGAGAAACCAATCCCATTTAATATGCAAAATAGTAATAATGATAATAATAATAATAGTAATTAATAAACCTAGGGATAAATTTAACCAAGGAAGTAAAAGACCTCTACTGAGAAAAATTATAGGATACTTTAGGAAAAAAATTGAAGAAGATAAAAATAAGTGGAAATATATAGTGTGTTCAATGATTGGAAGAATTAACATCTTTAAAATGTCCATGCTATCCAAAGGAATCTACACATTCAGTGTAATTCCTATTAAAATACCAATGGCATATTTCACAGATCTAGATATCCAAAAATTTATATGGAACCGCAGAAGACCCTGAATAGCCTCTGCAATGATTAAAAAAAATTTTTGTTATTCTCATGGAAGGACATGCTCATTGATTTTAGAGAAAGAAGGAAGGCAAAGAGAAAGGGAGAGAAAGATCGGTGTGAAAGAAACATCTTGCACACTCCTGGACTTGGAGACCAAACCAGCAATCCAGGCATGTACCTTGACTGGAAATCAAACCTACGACATTTTGGTTCACATGATGACGCCAACCAACTGAACCACACAGTCCAGGACTGCCTTAGCAATATTGTGAAAGAAAAACAAAGTTGGAGGTATCACACTACCTGATACCAAACTATACTACAAGGCCACTGTAATTAAAATAGCCTGGCCCTGAACAGGAGCTCAGTTGTCTCAGTTATATCATTGTCCCAACACATCTAGATTTCAGTGCAATCCCCAGTCAGGGCACGTATGAAAAACAACAAATGAATTCATAAATAAGTGAAACAACAAATCAATATGTGTGTGTCTCTTTCCCCCCACTTCCTCTCTCTCTCTAAAAATCAGTAAATAAAACTTTAAAAAGCCAAACAAAAATAAAACAGCCTGATACTGACATAAGAACAGGCATATAGATCAATGGAACAGAACAAAGAGCCCAGAAATAAACCTAATTAATATTTGACAAAAAAGGCAAGAACATACAATGAAGTAAAGACAGTCTCTTAAATAAATGGTGTTGGGAAAATTTGACAGGTACATAGAAAAAAATGAAACTAGATCACTAACTTAAATCATACACAAGAATAAACTCAAAATGGATAAAAGACTTAAATGTAAGTCACAAAACCATAAAAATCCTAGAAGAAAACATACTCAGTAAACTCTCAGACCTCTCTTATAGCAACATTTTTGACAATATATCTCCTCGAACAACAGAAATAAAGAAAAAATAAATAAATGGGAATATGTCAAACTAAAAATATTTTGCACAGAAAAAGATAACAAAATGAAAAAGCAACCCGCTGCCCTGAAGAACGTATTTGCCAATGATGTATCTGATAAGGGGTTAGTTTCCAAAATATATAAAGAACTTATACAATTCAACACCAAGAAGACAAACAACCCAATTTAAAAGTGGGCGAAGGGCCCTGGCTGGGTGGCTTGGTTGGTTGAAGCATCATCCCATACACCAAACGGTTTCGGGTTAGATCCCCAGTCAGGGCAGATGCAGAAGATGACTAACGTGTTTCTTTCTTTATCTATCTATCTATCTATCTATCTATCTATCTATCTATCTATCTATCTCTATCTCTCTCTCCCCACTGCCCTTCATCCCTCCCCCCTTCCTCCCTTTCTCCTTTCCTCTTTCTCAAAATCAATGGTCATATACTCTGGCGAGGATTTTAAAAAAATGGGCAAAAAACCTGAATAGACACTTCTCCAAAGAGGATGTACAGATGGCCCGTAGACATATGAAAAGATGCTCAACATTGCCAATCATCAGAGAGATACAAATTCAAACCTCAATGAGGTATCACCTAACTCCTGTCAGGATGGCTATCATCAATAAATGAGCAAACAAGTGATGATGAGGATGTGGAGGGAAAAGGAACCCTTGTGCACTGTTGGTGGAACTGCAGATTGGTACCTCCACTGTGGAAAACAGTATGAAGTATCCTCAAAAAATTAAAAATGGAACCATCATATGACTCATAGATTCCCCTTCTGGGAATATATCTGAAGAAACCTGAAATACTAATTTGAAAGAATATATGCACCCTTATGTTCATTGCAGCATTATTTATAATAGTCAAGATATGGAAACGTCCAAGTTCCCATCAGTAGATGGATGGATAAAAAAGATGTGGTACACTTACACAATGGAATACTCCTTGGCAGTAAAAAAGAAGAATGGATGGACCTGGAAATTATTAAGCTGAGTAAAATAAGCTAGTCAGAGAAAGACAAATATCACATGACCTCATCTATATATGGAATATGATCAACAAAATAAGCTAATAAATGAAATAGAAACAGAAGCATAGATACACAGAATTGATTGGCTGCTGTCAAAGGGAAGAGGGTTGGGAGCTGGGTGAAGAGATTAAGCCAAAAAAAAAAAAAGCCACAACTATCACCATACTATTGTGCATGACACATAGACGTGCACAAGAATATGGTGAGAGCCAGAGGGAAAGTGGCGTGGGGACAGGCAGAAGTAGGCCACGGGGGGATAATGAGGGTGGAAAGAGACCTGACTTTGGGTGGTGAACACATAATGCAGTATGCAGGTAATGTTTTATTGAGTCGTACACTTGAAATCTGTATGATTTTATTCACCAATGTCATCCCAATAAATTCAATTTAAAAAATTTACCTGAAATGAAATATAATTGCAATATAATTAATCCTGATGTTAAAAGCATATATATAGCTTTTTTCATGCCAGGACAAATGTTTGTGTATGTATGTGATGTATATATACATATGGATGGTGTTTTAAGGGAATACCAAAATTTGCAAATACTTAAATTACAAAAATTAAAGGCTACCTATGATAAAGGAGGGCAGTCGCCTTATACAGACAGTGTGGTTTGCCCCTGAGGAGGCAGCAGTCTGGTGGCATCACCTAAGCATCTCCCCCACTCCTGTCTTTTAGAAGGTTTGACATCAAAGGGCTCTGTGCCTCAACATTTCTTCTGCAAGTGAAGAGTAGTAACAACAAAAGAGCACATGACCGACTACATTTGGTTGTTATAAGAAAAACATGATCCCTCTGAGAGAGATTGTCACTCTTCCAAAGTCCACATGCGTCTGGCACTGGAAAAATACATACTAGCCAGGACAGATGTGGCTGATGTCTAATAATGCTCATACAAATATTATTAGTAATATTAAATTGCTGTCATTTAAATAATAGCTGCTAATATGCATTAAGCTCTTGGAATTTACCATACCATCTTTGACTCTTTACGAGTATTATCTCATTTATTCTTTACCTTAACCGATGAAATTGGTATTACTGGCCGTATTTTATAAATGGGAAAAAAAAACGCTGAGAGTAAGCCCTCTGTTCATGGCCACACAGCTATTGTCAAAGTTAGGATCTCAACCAATGCTTATTGAATCTAAAGCTATATTCTTAAAATTGTCTTCTATTGCCTTTGTCTGGCACAGAAAGAGCTATGCTGAGGTACAGATGCCTTGAAGGGTGCTGTAAGAGGAGGTGCTAACTCACTGGTAGGAGTGTCCTAGTCGTGTCCTTTTTGGAGAGATGCCACTGGAGCTGAGGAGCTGACTGACTACTGAGGGAGGCACAAGCCATGAGGAAATCAGAAACCTCTGATGGTTTTAATTTTCCAGTAGCCAGACTATACTTACCTTGGCCTAATTCCCACTTTGTCCCAGCATCTTTCTGCTAGTCTTGATATTTTCTTCTGAAAGAGGCCCACTTTGCACAGCCTATCAAGAGTTCCACAGAAACTCAGCACAGCTGTCACTGGATGCTGCAAGCACCTTAGGTCCTTATTTTAGGGCTCAGATATTCATTCCTGAGAATGTTGCTATTGACAGTGGTGGTTGATGATAGCTCCTAGCTGGCCCTTTGGGAACTGCCCTCTATAAAAGGGAACAGTGTCACCCAAAGTGACACCCCTCCATTTGGGCAGCCTTTATGTAATACTAGTGGCTATAGAGGAGTGCCAAGGCCTGGCCCTGCTGTCTTAAGAAGGGACCCCTCTGAATCCCAGCGACTGGCTGAGACGTCTTTTGCAATTGAATCACAGTTCAACTTCTGCCCAATCTTACTTCCCTCACTCCCTTAGATGGGCTGTTCCCTTTCCTGGGGAACCCAATCTAAGAGAACAGTTCTCATTTTAAAAAAATGATTTGATGGTTGCTCTATTTCCCTTCCATCTCAAGTGCCAGCAAGGTTCTAGATGCAAGGAGATTTAAATTTATGATGTTGTAGTGTATGAACCATTACTCCCTGGGTAACTCACCCAAGGGGCCAACATTAAGCCTAGGATAGATCCTGGGTAGAAGCTCAAGCTTCTGGATCCCCACATTCCTACCCTAGCCACTCTGTAAGCAGTTGATGAGTTGACCTGGCTCAAACCTTGCAAACACATAATGGGAAGGCCTGGCATTGAAAGTCTGTGAAGGCTCCTTACCACATTTCCTGACCTGCTAGATAATTTCATTACATTGTAAAACCCTAAATTTGGTTACACATCAGTAAAAACAATCTGCTGCCTAATTTGAAACTCCTTCTCTGATGGTGAAGGGAAGGCCCTTGTAATCTTTGAAGCTTTTATTTTGTTTTTGTGAGTTTGGAATGCTATCTTTAAAAAGAAATAGTATGTGTGAGCAGTTTAATGAGAAAAATCTAAGTGAAATTCCAATGATCAACTGATACTCTCTTTCTAGCTTGTAAAGCAGAAGTAAGCAAAACATAAATGGTCAGTGAAGGATACATTTGCTTACACAATATTGAATCACTAAAAAGTGTGCATCAGTTCCCCACTAATAGCCCTGTATGCCTGGAGAGAAATTGTTAAGACAAGATCTATGACAAAGTCATTGTGTATCAAACCAATCTTTCTCCTCAAACCAGTGGAGGGATGGGATTTTTAAAATGAGTTTTATCATAAATTTTTTTCCTTCTTTCTTTCCTTCTTCCTTCTTTTTATCTTTCATTCTTTTAAAAGACTATTCTCTCAGCTAGAGGGGAAAGAAAACTCATTTTCTGCTGACTGGCTTGTGCACAACTGGAAATTATAAAAGAAATTGCTGTATCATTGATGTAGTAAGAAAACAGGAAGACAATTTTCATCCCCAAATGAGCTCTCTCAGCTGAAGCTCCCTTTGTACTTGATGACCACACGCTTTCCAGCTTGGCATGCGGCCAGTTTTTATTAAAATCCTATAGCAACTGTTTATTTTTTGAACAACACTCAAAAAAGATATTTCATGATGAATTTCCCTTAACATTGCTCATGGTCATGTGTTTGCCATCTTCAAGGACTCCAACGGGAAAAGAATCTTACCACATAGAGGCAATGTCTGGACATTATTCTTGTGATCAAAAGCATTTGTTGAGCCCTCAGGTAATGTTCAAGCAAAGAGGTAAATGGCCGTGAAAGCCGCCCCCCCCCCCGCCAAAAAAAAAAAAAAAAAAAAAACTAAGGATGCAGCTTTTAATATATCACTTCACCAAACAAAAAAAGTAAACCGCAGCATCTAGACAGCTTGCTGAAAACCCAGCTATTATGCTGGAAAATGATGAGAAAACATAAAAGATGCCTAATTTCAAGAATAGTGGGTCAGAAAGAAATAGAGTTTCAGGAGGTAAAGGAATGAAGGAGAGAGGTAAAGAGGGTAAAGAGCTAAGGAGAAATATTGGTAACGCAAAGAGAAGATGAAGGCATGAGGAAAAGAAAAAAGAGGAGAAGAGAAGAAGGATGGACACTGGTCCATTATTTACCCTGTAAATTGGAGATCAGTTCTGTTAAACCCAAGAGGCAGCCCTGGTCTCGAAAACCACTAAGAATAGCAGTAATCAATAAACAAGATAGTTTTAACCATTTGATTGCTTTATCACCAAGTAACCATAGAACTTTAGGGAGTAAAGGACCAAAATAACTCATCTTTAAAAAATAATTAACTGCCTACATGTTTAAGGTGTTTAGAAGTCAAATACAAATTTTCGAGTAGAAATTCTACATGTAATAGGATGCTTTACCCATGCAGATACATTCCAAGACCCTCAGTGGATGACTGAGGGTCTTCCCCTATACACACTATGCTTTCTTTTACACCTTTATACCTTTTCAATTTGGCATACCTTAACTGTCAGCATCACTATTCTTACGCTTTGGAGCCTTATTAGGAAAAACAAGGGTTACTTGAACACAAGAACTGCAATACCACACAGTTGATCTGATAACTGAGATGGCTATGAAGTGACTAACAGACAGGCTGCACATACGGGATAACTTGGATATGCTGGAGAGAGGAACGAGTCATGTCCCAGGAAGCACTGAGTGGGATGGTATAAGATTTCACCATGCTACTCAGAATGACGTGCAATTTAAAGCTTATGAATTGTTTATTTCTGGAATTTTCCATTTAATTGTTGGACCATCCTTAACCTCAGGTAACTGAAACAACAGAAAGCAAAACCACGGATGGGGTGGGAGGAGACTATAGTACTGCAGTAGCAATGGTCCTGTTCAGGAGATGTCTGAGCTGTTAGTATGAAAAGGAACCTCAATGCCCAGCTTCTCTAGCAGTATTTAATCCAGACTGGATTCTCTCCGCCTCTATCACATCCTCAACAAATAGGCACTCAGCAATACTTCTAAGTGTATTGGTTTTACATTTGTATTTTGCTCTACCCATACATTTAATTCTTCTGCTCTGAAAATAGATACATACAAACATGTAACTGCCATTGATCAAACCTTTGTACCTGCTAAGACAGTCTCACAAGGGCTGGCTGTTGAGGCTAGTAAACTGGGTTACAACCTCTTGTGGCAATTCCTCACATGAGGATCTAATAGCATTACCAGTTACAAGAAATAAGAGCAGAACACTCAGTCCAATATCATAAAAGAGGTTTCTGTAGTCCTTACTCCTTTGCTTAAATGCCTCTTTAGGAACTCTGGATAGAATTCCTATAGAGATTTGCACATTAAATATTGACAACACACACTGTTGACACAAAATGCATGGTCAAGTCATAAAATCTGCCTTTCCAAGTTAAACCTCAGTTGAAAATTGAATGGAATACCCAAAGCTCTCACTGCCTGAGAGGACAAACTTCATTTTTCTCATTTGCTATAAGATATCCTTGAGTTTACTGAAGAACTGTAACCAACTAGGACAACCAATCCTTCTTCAAATCTCTGAGACCTTAGATTCTATGAAGTTAACGTTAAAAAACTACAGATAGAACCACAGTATTTTTAGTTAACATCAGAAAATTCCTTCTTCAAAAACTGCGTGGTGTATGTATCCTGGGTCAACATCAATCTCAGAGTTGACATTTAGCCACTTTTAAGTGTAGACAGTTCTAGTTGAAAGAGATTTATTACATTGCTTAAGTAAATGATAGTATTTTCAGGCAAAGGAAGCGGGTACTCCCACTTTAAAATGATGGTGGCAGAGGTGTCCAACCTTTTGGCATCTCTAGGCCATACTGGAAGAATAAGAGTGGTCTTAGACCACACATTAAATACATTGCAACATATAATCACAAAAAAAATCTCATAATGTTTTAAGTAAATTTACATTTTCTGTTCAGCCGCATTCATAGCCATTCTGGGTGGCACGTGGCCTGTGGGCCACAGGTTGGACACCGCTGGATGCTGTAGAGCTTCCAGTCAAGATGACAGCATAGGCAGCCATGGCTCACCTCTTCATACAACCACATCAACATATAAAATATAGAGTAACCATCACTCAGAACCATCAGAAATTGAGTTCAATGGAAGTCTGACAACTATGGAATTAAAGAAACCACATCAGTCAAGACTGGTAGGAAGGATGCAGATGCAGAATGGGCTGGTCTCTCACTCACGTGTGGTGGATAAAAATTTGGGTGGGATATCTCAGGAGAGAGCAGGCCCAGCCCCATATCAAGCCCCCAGGCCAGGGTTCCAGTGCTAGGAAGATAAATCCCCACAACTTCTGGCTATAAAAAACAGCAGGAATTGAGTCAATGGAAGAAACTTCTGGACCCCAAGCAGTTCCTCTTAAAGAACTCACACACTGACTCGCCTACGCAGACTCTCTCCCTCTGAGCTCCAGTGTCAGGGTGGCAACTTGAAGGGCATCAGTGATATACTGGGAGATGCTAAAGTGTCTGGCTTCAGGGGTGAGCGAAGGCCATTGTCTCTTTTCTGAGCCCACACCCTGGAGAGCCAACAGCTGGCAGGCTGGTGCCATATTTGAGACTCCATCTCAAACACTGTTTTGACCAGCGTTGGAGATCCCCAGAGACTCCACCCCACCCAGCTCACAAGCCCACCCAAGCTGCTTTTCCACACAAATGGCTGGTCTTGGCTCATGCTTCACAACTTCCTACATCCTATCAAAGAAACAACAGCTGGCCTCAGTGAACTCCAGGCCAGGCACTAGCAGCAGCCAGATTAGTTTCACAGCTTGGCTTTGCCTGGGAATCTCCAACCCAGCACAAGTACCAGCCTTCTCCAATTGCTTTATAGCTCAGGAAGGGTGGCCCTGGGAAAACCACAGGTGGGGCCTGACCTTGGCCTGCACCACCCAGGAAACCCCAGGGCCAGTGCACCCAGTGGGCAGCTATAGCTCACCCTGACCCTGCACAGCTGATCCTCCACAGACAGCAGAAATTGGTGGTTAAGCGAACACAACCAATCCTTACAGCTGACTTAGTAGGTCCCTCCTATTGATCTGCCAACAGCAATCAAGGTTCAACTACAAAAGGAGGGTGTACTCGGCCCATATGAAGTGCACACCTTGAGCACTCAGCTTGGGTGATAAGGGAGGCTGTGTCACTAGACCCTATAGGACACCTACTACATTAAGCCACACTACCAAGACACAAAAGTCAAAGCAGCTCTACCTAGTCCACAGAAACAAACACAGGGAGGCTACCAAATGAGGAGACAAAGAGACATGGTCCAAATGAAAGAACAGATCAAAACTCTAGTTAATGAATTAAACTAACTTTACCTACGAAATACATAGAACGAACACCTGTTCACAACTGCAGAAAATACATTCTTTTTGAGTGCAAGGACATAACAATAAAAATGTATAGAAAAATCTCTCATAATTTAAAAATACATGAAAATTTAATAGCATCTCATTATATTGTGTATTTGTCCAAACCGACACAATGTACAACTTCAAGAATGAATGGTAATGTAAACTATGATCTTGTGCGATTATGATGTTCAATGCAGATTCATCGATTTTAACAAATGTACCACTCTGGTGCGTGTGTTGGGACAGGGGCTGTATGGTAAATCTCTGTACCTTTCCCTCAATTTTGTTATGAGCCAAAAGCCCAAACTTACATTCTTTAATAGCCATTTTGACTTGCGTGAGGTGATATCTCATTGTGCTTTTAATTTGCAGTTCTCTGATTGCTAGAAATGATGCTAGACATTGAGCATCTTTTCAAATGTCTATTGGCCATCTGTATGTCCTCTTTGGAGAAGTCCTTTGCCCAGTTTGTAATTGGATTCTATGGGGCTTCTTTTTTTTTTTTGGTGTTGACTTGTATAAGTTCTGTATAAATTTTGAATATTAACCCCTTATCAGACGTACCCTATCAGTGGGTTGTCTTTTTATTTTGTTGATGGTTTCTTTTCCTGTGCAAAAATTCTTTAGTTTGATGAAGTCCCACTTGTTTATTTGTTCTTTTGTTTCCCTTGCCTGAAGAGATATATCACTTAAAATATTGCTACAAGCAATGTCCAAGATTTTATAGCCTATGTTTTCTTCTAGCATTTTTATGGTTTTGGGTCTAACATTTAAGTCTTTAATCCATTTTGAATTTATTCTTGTATGTGGCATAAGAAGGTGGTCTAGTTTCATTTTCTGCATGTATCTGTCCAATTTTCCCAACAGCATTTATTGAATAAACTATTTTTAGCCCATTGTATGTGCTTGCTTCCAAGTCAAATATTGACTATAAAGGTGTGGGTATATTTCTGGGCTATCTGTTCTGTTCTATTGGTCTATGTGTTTATTTTTATACCAGTAACATGCTGTTTTGGTTACTATGGCCTTATAGCATAGTTTGATATTAGGTGGTATGATTTCTTTGACTTTGTTCTTCTTTCTCAAGACCACTGTTGCTATTCAAGGCCTTTGTGGTTGCATATAAATTTTTAAATGATTTGTTCTAGTTCTGTGAAATAGGTAATTGGAATTTGATAAGAATTGGGTTGAATCTATAGATTGCTTTGGGTAGTATGGACACTTTAATGATGTTAATTCTTCCTATCCATGAACACAATATGTGCTTCCATTTATTTGTATCCTCTTCAGTTTCTTTCTTCAGTGTCTTATAATTTTCCAAGTACAGACCTTTTACATTCTTGGTTATTTTATTCCTAGGTATGTCATTAATTTTGAAACAATTGTGAGTGGGATTGTTTTAACTTCCCTTTCTGATCATTCATTATTGAACTATTATATTCTGATAGTTCATATGAAAATGCAACTGATTTCTGAATATTAGTTTGTGTCCTGCTACTTTGCTGAATTCATTTATCAGTTCTAGTAGTTTTTTGGTAGAATCTTTAGGGTTCTCTATATACAGTATCGGTCAACTTCAAATAAAGACAGTTTTACTTCTTCCCGTCAAATCTAGATCCCTTTTATTTCTTCTTTTTTGAAGATTTTATTTATTTACTTTTAAAAAGAGGGGAAGATAAGGAAGGAAAGAGAGAGGAAGAGAAACATCAGTGTGAGGAATACATCAACCAGTTGCCTCTCACACACCCCCAACTGGGGACCTGGCCCACAGCCCAGGCACATGCCCTGACCAGGAATCAAACCAGCAACCTTTCAGTTGGCAGGCTGGCACTCAGTCCACTGAGCCACACCAGCCAAGGCTATGTCTTCTTCTTTCATGATTGCTATGGATAGGAATTCCAGTAGTATGTTGAATAAGAGAGGTGAAAGCAGACATCCCTGTCTTGTTCTTGATCTTAAGGGGAATGCTTATAGTTTTTGCCAGCTGAATATAATGCTGGCAGTGGGTTTGTCACATACAATCTTTAATATGTTTAGGTATGATTCCTCTGTTCCCACTTTGCTGAGAGTTTTTATCATAAATTGGTGCTGAATGTTATCAAATGCTTTTTCTGCATCTATTGATATAATCATGGAGTTTTTATCCTTTATTTTGTTTTTGTGGTATATCACATTTATTGATTTGTGAATGTTGTACCAACCTTGCATTCCCAGAATAAATCCTACTTGATCCTGGTGTCTAATCCTTGGATGTATTGCTGTATTTGGTTTGCTAATATTTTGTTGAGGATTTTAGCATCTATGTTCATCAGTGATATTAGCATGTAATTTTTTTTGTAGTGTCTTCATCTGGTTTTCAGATTAGGGTAATGCTGGCCTCGTAAAATGAGCTTTGTAGTCTTCCTTCCTCTTGAAGTTTTTGAAATAGTTTGAGAAGGAGAGATGTTAGTTCTTCTCAGAATGTTTGGTAAAATTCACCTGTGAAGCCATCAGGTCCAGTACTTTTGTTTGTTGGGAGTTTTTTTTATTACTGCTTCAATTTCACTAACTGTAATCTGTCTATTCAGATTCTCTGATCTTCCTGATTTAGTTCTGAAAGAGCGTATGTTTTTAGTAGTTTATCCATTTCATGCAGGTTGTCCAATATGTTGGCATATAGTGTTCACAATATTTTCCTTACCATCCTTTGTATTTCTTTGATGTCAGTTGTTATATGTCCTTTTTAATTTCTGGGTTTATTTATTTGGATCCTCTATCTTTTTGTTCTTGATGAGTCTGGTTAAAGGTTTGTCAATATTGTTTATCTTTTCAAAGAACCAGCTGTTGGATTCGTTGATCTTTTGTATCATTTTTCTAAGACTCTATTTTGTTTATTTCTGCTCTGATCTTTATTATTTCCTTTCTTTTATTTACTTTGGGCTTTGTTTGTTGTTCTTTTTCAAGTTCCTTTAAGTGTAAAATTAGATTGTCTATTTGAGCTTTTTCTTGCTTCGTGTGATAGCCTGTAATGCTATGAATTTCCTTCCCTCTTAGGATTGCTTTCCTTGTGTCCCACAGATACTGGGTTGTTGCATCCTCATTTCATTTGTTTCAAGGTATCTTTTCATTTCTTCCTTGAACTCACCGTTGACCCTTTCATTATTTAATAACATGTCATTTAGCTTCTATATCCATGTATTTTTCAGTTTTCTTCTTGTGATTGATTTTTGGTTTCATAGCATTGTGGTCAGAGGAGATACTTGATATGATTTCAATCTTCTTAAATTATTAAGATTTGTTTTGTGTCCTAACATGTGGTCTATCCTAGAAAATGTTCTATATGCCCTTCAGAAGAATGTATATTCTGCTGCTTTGGGATGCAAGGCTCTGTAGATAGCAATTAAATCCTTTTGATCCAGTGTGTCATTTAATGCCTCTGTCTCCTTGTTGATTTTCTGTCTGGAAGATCCATCCATTGAAGTCAATAGGGTGTTAAATTCCCCTACTATGACTGTTTTTGTCAGTCTTTCCCTTTTTGTTCATCAATATTTGCTTTACATACTTAGGTGCTCCTATGTTGGCTACATAAATGTTTCCAAGAGTTATATTGTTCCTTTTTGTTGAATTGTTCCCTTTATCATTATGTAGTGTCCCTCTTTGTCTCTTAACATATAGTCTTAATTTAAAAGTCTATTTTGTTGGATATAAGTATTCTCACCCCAGCTCTTTTCCTTCCTATTTGCATAAATATTTTTTTCATCCTTTTACTTTTAGTCTGTGTGTATGTTTCATTCTGAAGTGGGTCTCTTGGATACAGCATTTATATGGGTCTTGTTTTCTTATCCATTCAGTTATCCTACGTCTTTTGATTGGAGCATTTAAGCCATTTACAGTTAATTATTAATAGAAATGTATTTGCCATTTTATTTTATAACTATTTTCTTCTGTTCTTCTTTTCCTCTTTCTCCTTTTCCTTCTTCAAGCAAGACCCTTAACACTGGTTTTAAAACTACTTTTTGCAACACTGGTTTGGTAGTAACAAACTACTTTAACTTCTTGTCTGGCAAGCTCCTTATTTCTCCTTCAATTTTAAATGGTAGACTTTAAGAGTAAAGTAGCCCCGGTTGTAGGTCTTTGCTTTTCATCATCTTAAATACTTCATGCCAATCCTTCTGGCCTTCAATCTTTCTGTTGAAATTCAAATGATAGTCTAATGGGAGCTTCCTGGTGAATAAGTAACCATTTTTCTCTTGTGACTTTTAAGATTCTCTCCTTGAATTCTACATTTGCCATTTTAATGATATGTCTTGGTGTGGGCCTTTTTGGGTCCATTCTGTTTGGGACTCTGCTCTTCATAGACTTGGATGTCTTTGTCCTTTACCAGGTTAGGGAAGTTTTCAGTCATTATTTCTTCAAATAGGTTCTGTATCTCTTGCTCGCTCTCTTCTTCTGATATTCCCATGAGATAGATGTTATTATGCTTCATGTTGTCCCAAAAGTTACTTAAACTCTCCTCCCTTTTAAATTCTATTTTCTTTCTACAGCTCTGCTTGGGTGTTTTACTACCTTGTCTTACAAATCACTGATTTGATTCCCTGTTTCATCTAACCTACAGTTTATTCCCTCCAGTGTATTATTTACTTCAGGTATTGCATTCTTTATTTCTGACTGGTCTTTATTTATGGTTTCGATGTCTTTTTTTCATACTGTTGAGTATCCTTACAATCATGACTCTAAATTCTATATTTGATAGATTGTTTGCCTCTATTTCATTTAGTTCTTCTTCTGTAGAATTTCTTGTTCTTTTATTTGGAGCCTTTTTTTAAAATCTTCCCATTTTGGTTGCTTCTCCATGTTTGTTTCTATATTGGTAGATCTGCAAAGACTTTCGTGCAGTCCTATATCATATTCTGCCTGTGACTGGCGTTAGGCAACATGTTTAGAGCTATCTGCTTTTCACAGCTTGTGGCTCCCTCTGTTGGGCCTTGGTGTGTGCAGAAAAACCAGGCTGCACACCAAGGTCCACTTTTACTAGCACTGGGCCCAGGGGAGAGTCAGCTAAAGTCTCAGAGCTTCCAGAGATCTGCCTTCACCTGCAGTCTTTCTGTTAGGCTTAATCACTGAAATAGCATCCAGTTACAGTCCTCAACAGCCCAGCTTAAGCTTCACAGGGTGGGATGAGAGGGATTCCTGTAGGTGGAGCTATTGCTTTCCCCTAGGTTGATGCTTCATTGAGAGGAATGCTCTGCCCAAAAAAGATGGCTTCTGCAGTATGAGGAATGACTCCACACAGGGATCCTGGCAGCTGTTCCTTCAGTTCTCTCCCCAAAGCCACCAACCCCAGACTCTCCTCACGAGCCCAGGGTAAGTGGCTGCAAACCTGATTTTTTTGTGTGTTGGCCTTTTTTAAGAGGCTCTCTGTGTCTTTAGCTATCTCTCCCTGTCAGACAGAGATCCCACTGCTTTTCACAGCTGGATATTATTTGAATTCCTTTCCCAGTCCTTGTGCTTTAGTCTGGGGAGCCCAGCTTGGGGTTTAGACCCCACACTTCCCAGGGGGAACCCTCTGGCCACTGAACTATCCCTCTGGAACTTCAGCTGCTGTCCATAGGAGCTCAGCCAGCCCTCTTATGCCTCCATACTTCCTACCAAGCTCATTGTGGTGATGTGATTTCTTCCATAGTCCCTGGTTATAAGATTTCTCTCCACCTAGTATTCAGTTGGTTATTCAGGATGATTTTTTGATAATTTATCTGTAATTCCAGTTTGGTTCTGGGAGGAAGTTAGTGTAGCTTTCACCCATTTGCTGCCATCTTGGATACCCCATAACTTATTTATAATGGCAATTTTTTACAATTTGACCACTTTTATCCAATTCCCCTATTCCCCACCCTCCACCTGTGGCAACCAGAAATCTGATCTGTTTCTATGAATCTTTGTTTTTAGATCCACATATAAGTGAGGTAATACAGCTTTTGTCTTTCCCATGTATTGCTTTTAATTTTTACAAGTAAAGTACTTTCCATTTTGTAATGAAAAGAAATGGGCTATTACTAACTGCAGAAAAAAATTCCATGTGCTTTCAAGATGATTTTTTTAATAAAAGAATTTCCCTCTTTAAGATTCTGCCTGTTGTAGGTCTTTCCCAGACACTATCATCAAACAGTAGTCTAGTTTCCACAGACATGCTATTAAGTGTTATGTGTGGGGAAGAGATGGCAGTTGAAATAGAGATGGCTTAACTATATTTTAAAAAATCACATGCAAATGAGAAAGATCAAATCAAACTTTATAACTTGTGTTGCATCTTTTTAAATATATCTTATTGATTATTCTATTCACTTGTCCATTTTTTTCTCCCTTTTATTCCCCTCCACCCTGCACCCCCCATTCTACTAGCATTCTCCCCACCCCTTAGTTCATGACCATGGGTCATACATATAAGTTCTTTGGCTTCTCCATTTCCTATACCATTCTTAACCTCCCCCTGTTTATTTTGTACCCACCATTTATGCTTCTTATTCCCTGTACCTTTTCCCCCTCTCCCTCTCCACTGATAACCCTCCATGTGATCTCCATTTCTGTGATTCTCTTCCTGTTCTAGTTGTTTGCTTAGTTTGTTTTTATTTTTTTAGGTTCGTTTGTTGATAGTTGTGCACTTGTTGTCATTTTACTGTTCATATTTTTTATTTTCTACTTTTTCTTAGATAAGTCCTGTTAACATCTCATATAAGAAGGGCTTGATGATGATGAACTCCTTTAACCTGATCTTATCTGGGAAGCACTTATCTGCCCTCCCATTCTAAATGATAGCTTTGCTGGATAGAGCAATCTTGGATATAAGTCCTTGCCTTTCATGACGTAGAATACTTCTTTCCAGCACCTTCTTGCCTGAAAAGTTTCTTTAGAGAAATCAGCTGATAGTTCTCTGGGAACTCCTTTGTAGGTAACTCACTGCCTTTCTCTTGCTGCTTTTAAGATTCCCCACTTATCTTTAATTTTGGGTAGTGTAATTATGATGTGCATTGGTATGTGCTTCCTTGGGTCCAACTTCTTTGGGACTCTGTGAGCTTCCTGGACTTCCTGGAAGTCTATTTCCTTTGCCAGATTAGGGAAGTTCTCCTTCATTCTGTTTTCAAATAAGTTTTCAATTTCTTGTTCTTTCTCTTCTTCTTCTGGCACCCCTATGATTTGGATATTGGAACACTTAAAGTTGTCCCAGAGGTTCCTAAGCCTCTCCTCATTTTTTTGAATTCCTGTTTTTTCATTCTGTTCTGATTGAATGTTTACTTCTTCCTTCAGTTCCAAATTGTTGGTTTGAGTCCCAGCTTCCTTCTCCTCACTGTTGGTTTCCTGTATATTTTTCTTTACTTCACTTTGCATCACCTGCACTTCTTCCTCTATTTTGTGACCATACTCAACCATTTCTGTGAGATTCCTGATTACCAGTGTTTTGAACTCTACATCAGATAGGTTGGCTATCTCTTCATCGCTTAGTTCTATTTTTGGACCTTTGATCTGTTCTCTCATTTGGTCACAAGCACAGTGAGCCCTTCTAGTGCTGATTCCTGGGTGTGTGGACTTGTGTACATTCTAGGACCCCATGAGCCCCTCCAACAAGACTCATCCATGAGACTTGGAGTTTCTCCTGCCACTGCAACCCCCACAAGTTTTTACAGCCAGAAGTTTTGAGGCTTATTTCTCTGCACTACAACCCTGGATTGCGCAGTCTGTCTCACTCCTTAGTTGTTCCTCCTGGTTTATCCACACATGAATGTGGGGACACCTGGTCTTCCAGCCACTGCCTTGCTACATGTTCCCTCTGCCCTGGCTTCCAGTCTCCACCCCTCCTATCATTCTGTGAATGGTTATTTTTTAACTCCTTGGTTGTCAGACTTCCATACAGTTCAATTTTCTGGCAGTTCTGTTTATTTTTTGTTTTTAAATTTGTTGTCCTCCTTTTGGTTGTGCAAGGAGGCAAAGCATATCTACCTACAAGTCCATCTTGGCTGGTAGTTGTCTTTATTGCACCTTTATCACCCTGCTTCACATGGATGGACAAAAGTTGAGACTCCTAAAACAGCATCAAACATAGATTACTAACCCTGCTTTAACTCATCCCACTCTACTCCACAAACTGCCAGAGTATTTCTTTTCCATAATATAGGGAAAAATAATTTCATGCTTCTTTTTTGAATATCTAAAATGCCACCACCCAGTATTCACTTAAGCTATCAAAATACTCCCTTATAATGTGACACCAACTCCACTCCCAAAGGTCAAGGAGCTAGAGCATTTGCTGAGTGTTCCTACATTCACACATTAGAGTCTATTAAAATCTTGCAGTGAATCAATTTAGTCAAATTTCTTTGCTTCAAACTCAGATATTCTAAGGTTTCGTTCAAAAGTATAGGTGGGAAGACTGGTAGGGCAACAGAGGTCCTTGGCAATGCTTTAGTGGGGAACTGAAGTTTTGTCTTGGGTATGAAGGTACTGTGCATCCAGAAGAGAGAAAGAAATGGGCTCAAGGAGATAGAAGAGAACATAGAAAAGGTGATAAGTGTGGTTAAAGATAAACTCCACAATCTTCCAATCTTCATGGCTATATTTAAACCAACCCCTCTACCCCAAAATCAAGCCACCTGAATCTTTTAATCAAGTTTTACTTTGATCAGATACCCAGCCTGAATCACTGTCTTCAAATAATTTAAACTAGAAAAAAAGAAATACTGAATTTCTTCAGCTAGTTGTCTAAGCCTGAATACTCTGCAAGTGAATCCAATGCAATGGTTGAAAAGTGAAAAAAATATACAACCTTTTCTTTGGATGAGAAGGAAGAAAAGGGTCTATACCATGCCAAATAATTGGGTGGACTAAATTTGCCCGCCTGAAATGACCCATAGTTTCAGTGTCATGAAGACACAGCCTCTCTGTTTCTCTCCTGTACTCAGAGAAGGAACGTTCCATTCCCCATAATTCATGAATTTTAAAAACCATGAACCTTCCTTCACATTCCGGAGGAACACAAACGTTTTCCTGTCAGAGAGCTGTTTTAAGCATAAACGCTCAAGTAATTGCGATGGTGACAGGGAGAGGCCTTTCAAATCAAGTCTTTGTTCTGAGCTGGCTAGAGACTCCAGGAGTAGGACTGCCAGTAGGGTCTGGACATATGCTTGGGCACAGAGAGCAGGGATTGAATTTACCAACCACCAACTGCCATAACGGCCTTGTTCCTGGAAAAAGGCCAACTGTAGAGCCAACTGCCAGTGCCACCATGTTGTCATTAGACAATGGGCCAACAAAAAGTTACCTGACCTTGGAAGATCACTAGCTCCCTCTTGTGGTGGAGCACATGGCTAAATCCTGCCACTTTTTCATTAGAAAGGCATCCCTGAACTCCATGAATGAAGAAAGAAGACATTTCCTGAAGCACTTTTAATAGTGCATTTGTGGTCTTCATCTACACCTTTCCAGAGAGATAATATTTACGGTTTTAATTTCAATGGTAAAAATTATCTTTCTCAAATTCATAAAGTTCTCCAATGATTCTCCTTTGCCCTTAAAATTAACTTCCAAAATCATTACCATGGCTTGTAAGCTCCTGTTCATATGTCCCCTGCCTTCTCCAGCTGCATTAATATTCAGTCTCCTCTCATTTTACATTTATCCCTTCACTTTACTCTCTCCCTTCAATATTTTCACACTTGATTGCTGCCTGTTTAGAAAATTGTGACTTCCTTTCCACACCTTTACCCCATCTCATCTAGCTAAATTTTATGTATCTGTTGGATATAACTTAAATACCACCTCCTTAGGGACACCATTCTTGATCCCTTAAGCTAGATATCCCTATTCAGTCTGCATTTAGCACCCTGAATTTCTTTACCTAAGCACTCATGACACTCAATTGTAATTGCTTATTAAACAATTTTTAAAATGTTCTCTGTAAGGGCAAATACTGTGCTTGTCATCATTTCTTTATCCTTCCCATTTAACACAGGAACTATAGGTATTTATTGGGAGAATGCATTTGAAGAAGTAAATTCTAGAATGGAAAAAGGGAAGTAATATTTATGTGCCAAATCTGGGCCAGACATTAGGCTGGATATTCACACATCTGCTATTTCATTTAATCTTCATTTAATATCACCAAGGAAAATATTGTCTTGAATTTGTAATGAGGAAAGTGAAGCTCAAAGGGGTTTAGGTAGCTTGGCCAAAGCTCTAAGGGAGAAAATGTCAAATCCAGAATTCATACCCATGTGTAATTCCAAGTCCATGCACTTTCTACTTCATGATCCTTCTTATGTAGACCAAATTAACTATAGTCCTTGCCTATTCATGTCAGTGAAACATCACACTGCATAACTATTGTCAAATAGTAAATAATCCTAAAATCATTGTCAGGCTTGAGGTAGTGTTTTGTTCTTCCTTTTTTTTAAGGAATTCCTTTTGATGTTCTCATTATTGCAAATGAAAATAACGAAGTCATCCTGGAAAGCCCTTACTGGTAAGCTATCCTAGCCAGAAGGCAACCAAGTTTCATGAGGGCTTCACAAGGCAGAGAAGAGAAAGAGCACTGGGTAAGGAGTCCACAAAACCTGGATTCTAAGGCAAGCACTGACCCACACCTGATGAATGACCTCAACTAAACTACCTCATGTCTCAGAACCATCCTCATCTTTACAAAGAAGAGAATGGAAGTATGGCCTAGAATGGATTTTTAAGGACCCCTCTAGCTCTCAAATTTGACTGTTCTAATTCAAAGAGGAGCTGGGCTGTACGAACTTGCTACTTTATACTTAATACAAGGTGTAAGTTTTGTTTGGTGTTAAAAGATCTCTTCAAAGCTCTTCAGTTAGAAAAATCAAAATCATATGTTAACCAAGGGCTTGAACAGAGCAAATAATGTCCCTTAACATGCTTTTGTTTCCTGAAAATTCTAACTTCTCTGTTTCTAAATGTAAAGAATTAGACTAAGAATTCTAATCATATCCTAAATGGTGCTTATGTGCTTTCTTGTTATGTATCTCTCCAGCAATTGGCTTCATCTTGGAATTTTTGCAGTGTAAAAAGATTCTCTTGTATTTTGACTGATCAGACCTCAAAATCCTCCCACTTTAATAATGTCTAATGGATTGTTCAGCTATCCTTTCAGGTCTTCTAAAGAAGTATTCCCGAAGATATTTTAAGAATCTTTGGAAGGGAAGACATCTTTCTAACCTGTTTTCCGCAACAACTGGTATGTAACACCCAGTTTGCTAGCTCTGACCTTGAATAAAAGGCCTCTCTCTCTTCTGTAAAATGAGAACAATACCAACTCCAGAGTTATTAGAGGAATCAATTGCAAAATGTTTGTGAAAACAAACACACATAAAGGCAAGTCTCAAAGGGCTATTCAGAGGACAAGTCTCTACTATGTTGTTTCTAGGGCTTCTACACTTAAGTTCTACCATAAATTCAAAATTCTCTTGAAAGAGTACAATGCCATGGAAAGAACATTTGCCTTAGAAACAGAAGACCTAGTAGTCCAGGCTCTGATCCAAACCTAGCTGTAAGGTTTTGGGAAAGTATTGTATTTTGCCATGTATAATGTGCACTTTTTTGTCCAAATTTTTGAGGGAAAAATAAGGATGCACGTTATACATGGGTAGTATTTGAAATACCTTGTATCTATTCTTGCCTTTTGTAATTATTTGTTGCATAAAATTTCCTGTACCATAATATGTCCCCCCAAAATGCTAAAATTCCTTTATAATGCAAAAAAAAAAAAAAACAAGTATCTAAATATAAATAAATAATTTAATTTAAAAAATTTAAATGAAAGATTTTTTTCCCAGAAGGTTTGGGCCAAAAATGTGGGTGCGCATTATACACAGCAAAATATCGCAGTTATCCTTGTTAAGGCTGTATTTCTCACCCATATGTGGAGGATTAGAATAATGGCATGCTGCATATGACTGCAAATATGCATACAACTGACTAGCTTATGTGTTTACTAACAAAATCAGAATCCCAAAGGATGTTGACAAATTAGAACCATAAACTAGATGTCTAAAAAGTTTATCAAATAGAGATAAAGTCCTAGGTTCATAGCCTAAAAGCAAACGGCTTGAAAGAAAACATGAAATTGCAGGAGGATGTGAATGGAGAGACAGTGAAAAGAATTGGAGACTAGAAGCAAAATACAAACCAATGGTACACTGTTTTTACCCAAAACTTAACATTTTCATGGGCTTCTGCATCTGTCATGAGGAGCCTCCTCCTCCTCCTGACAATCTTCAGGCAAGCGCGCAGCCTCCCACAGAATGTCCCACTGTGAGCAGCCCATTTCCTGCAACCCTTCCCCAGGAACCCTGTGTTCTGGCCTCGTCACCATCCCAGAGCTGTGTGCTTCTTCTACAGGTCTTGATAGGTTTTTGGTTATAAACGTAGGCCTTTACCTCTCTTAGATAAATCTCTTTGGATTTGATTCATTTGGTTCATTAGTTCAAATTGTCAAGATCTTTGGAGATCTTAATTTGGTCACGGTCTCTTTTCCTCTGGATGGTGATGGGATCGCAAATTGTCTTTTTCCAAAGTTTCATGAGATAGTAAATTTTGTTGACCAGAGGACTAGTTACCTCAGGAAATGTACACTGAATATGGTCATTCTCTGTTGCTTAGTTGAAAGAAAGATATAACAATATATTAAATTTACTAAGTATAAACTATTTCCATTATATAAAGTAATTAAATAATAACTATATTATACATAAATACATACATACTAAGTAAGTATACTTAATATTAGAAAACCTGACATTATTCCTTCTGTCCTTCCACATGTTCATATGGAAATTACTACAATAATTAGTACAAGAATAAAATGTGTTTTGCATACTCACAATTGTAAACCCACTTTTGCCCCAGCCTGTATTTCTACCTCTTAATCCAGTGCACACCCAAGGCCAATCCTGACTGACTGGAACAGGAGGATTTTAAGTAGCTCTGGTGAACACTCTGGAACTCTTGAATCAATCCCCTTCAACCCCACCCCACTTCTTTTACTGGATATCACCTCAGTCCTAAGCTCCAGGCTCCTCCTGCCTATATGAGTTAATTCTTTCCCTCAAGCTTCTGTATATGACCTGGATACTTTCTAGATACTTTCTGGCCCAATGGCTGGAGTCCTGCCCACAAATCCCAGGCCCACGAGCACAGTTCTGTTATTTTTTTCATGCCTGAACTTGCCATTGGGATACCCTGCCACTCCCAGACTGTGGCTCTCCTTAATAACCTCTCTTTGGGATCCACTAGATATTGGACCATTGCTATGGCCTTCCAACTGGCCTGTTAGCAGTTCTGGATGCCTCTAAGCAAATACCACTTGCAACAAGATTTTCTTCTTTTCATTATCAGACAGTCTTCTAAATTAGTTGAAACTAGGAGCCTTCCTTGAAGCAACTCACTAAAATCTAGTAGCAAGTATAAATGCTATATGATTTTTTTTATCAGAGAGTTACTGTACATGGATACAATGCCTGGCCACTTTCCATTAGTCTGCTGACTACACCCCTTGGCCCTCTCTATGGCGGAGCTTGCTACAATGAGATGTATCCTCTGGCTCCTGTGGTTGGTGACACACCTGCTGGAAGCTGCTGGTGGACTAAGGTCTCTTTCCTAACCACAGGTGGTGGGCCCATCCCCAGGAAGGGCTCCTCCTCCCCACCTCTGTCAGCATTCATCAGTGCCTGGAGTGATGAGGTCTGTACTCTTCATTTCTCCTGGGCTGGGACAAGTCTTTCTCTCTCCAGAGATGATGACATGGGCTCATTTCTGTCAAGGCTGTGTTCCTTGTGTAAGAGGCCCCTGGACTAGAGGGAAAGATCCTGTTTTTAATTCCGCCTTTGGAACTGACAATTTAGTCTTTAATAAGACCAAAATAGAACACATAGTAGGCACACAATAAAACTTTCTGCCCTTATATCCACCTTTGTAAGTGTAATTTGGGGTTTGGTGATAGTCAGGATAGTAAGTGGTTGCTTTTTCCCTGTAAAGGACTAGCTATATAATTTTCAGGGCCCAGTGCAAATGAATGTGCAGGGCCCTTGTTTAAAAAGCAAAGAAAAGTGCCTTAAAGGCACTAAAATATAAAGCTTTTTTTCTTCTATAATCTTTTGCTTTGTCATGGTGTTTTAAGTGTACTATTTAATGTTATTCTAAGTAGTGAAAAATTAAAAATTTTAAATGCTAACATGAGTTTTACCACTTATCTTTACATCACGTAATGCCAGTTTTAAATGCAAATATAAAAGCTTTTAACATGTATGCAGAATCAATGTAGTTAAACAATTTGTATTTCATAGCTTGTATATGCATATGTATTCTGTTCTTACCAGAGCAGTAGATACACTGCACAAAACTAACTCAGCTTTTCATTTTCACTTCTTGATATATGCATATTCTACCCATAACTGTCTACCTGATAAGGAAGAACTTAAAGGAAAAGGAGTTGAAAATTGCCCTACCTTTTCCTTTCCTGCTATATCATCATTACAACATAAGTGGTTGGCTAATCCAGGGATTTGGTGATTTGTATTTCTCAGAAAGTCACTGTCTCCTTTCTGCATGCAAAATTGCAGTTCAGACGGAGAGGGGCCTCTCTGAGCTGTCAGCTTACTCAGCTGTAGATGTGACATGTTCACCTTGGGCTTGCTTTGAGTCTTGCTAAACTCCCATGCACATAGATTGACCAGAATTCTGTATTCATAGGGCATCACAAATTCTACACGTGAATGTGGTGGCAAGACACAGTGGCAGGGAGGCATGATATGCATATCTCCTCTGTTCACGATCCATCATTCCATCAGACTTCACTTAGATATCAGAAGTTCAAAGACAAGATTATTAAAAATTTCAGATGGCAACAATGGAGCATTACACCAATCACAGGATCCTTCTGAGCACAGGGCCCTGTGCAGCCGTACTGGTGGTATGTCCATGGAGCCTGAGCTTTGTGAATTCTTCAGGGCCTCATCCTTCCCTTGAAGGAATCTTGTGCTATGTCCCTTATTTCACCCATGTGCGCTCCATGTTCTCTCCATTGTGGCAGATATCGCCCCATGTAATGGTAAAACTGCACTGTCCCCACCTTCTATTGGACACTGAATTCCCAGAGCTAAAGATGATGGCTGTTATTTCTACCTAGTGCCTTGTATAGTGACCTCAGTGCCTTGTATAGTGACCAGTACTAGTGGCCTTACATAAATTACATAAATGTTGGAAGAAGGCAAAAATATACCAGAAAGAAAAAACAAGTTGAATGTGCAATGTCTCAGAACAGTCACTGCCCCCAGGAAAGAGGCTTCTGTGTCCCCTAAGTTCTAGCACAAGAAAACACAGGGTTTTATGATTTATGAATTTTGAAATACTGCTTTCTTGAAACTAGACTTTCCTGGTACCATAGTTGGACCAGGGGAATGCAGATCACTGTTCTTGGACATCACTGATCACACATTGCATTAAATATGGAAGATGAGTGGTTAACAACTTCCACACACCCTCGTCCAGATCAGCAGGTCCCATCTCCACTGCATTTTAGAGTCACTTGGGGAAGGTTGGAGGTTCTCATTATCTGCAGAAGACTTACTGAATCAGAATTTTGGGGTGGTGTGGGGGATTTTTTAAAACTCTTCCGCATGATTCTGACATTGCTGATCCACAAACCAGCATTTGGAAACCACTGCTATAGGATGACAAACTGTTGAAGCTGCTTGTGTTTCTGAAATCCAACTCAATTCACACTAACAATCAATTTGAATTACATAAGTGTTATGCAGAACCCCTGCCCAAATTCTCTTTCTTGGGTCTAAAGAAGACTTCCTTACTCCAGTGTGAAATTAAATGACTTTTCCTATCTTGGGGAAAAACATGAAATTTTCAAACCGTGACTATTGAACACTTTGCACCATATGTATGCAGCTTTTTTGATAGATACAGTTCACAACTTGCAATGAATAAAACAGGTATTGGGATGCATGTAATAGAAGAAATCTCTGCCCAAATGCATATCTCTGCTACTTCATTTTGCTACTGAAATACAGAAAAGGACCTGCCTGTTGAAACTGCCTCAGTGATTTTGCCTTCTGATTAGATGTCATCACTGCCAAATACTTCTGCTCTGAGAGCAGTTAGAACAACTGCCCTCTTCTGAAGCAATGGCTGTTATGTGCAAAAGCTTCTGTGTCTCACACGCTACTCTACCTACCATTGCAAAGCAAAAATGTGGAAGGTTCTGGTAGTCAACTTTGTTTTTCCTGAATCTTCCACCTCACAGTATATTTTCAAAGAACCAATATTGGGGCTAGCACAGAGAGGACTTCCAAACAATTATTGACCAGTCCCTAAAGGAACATCTCACAGAGGCTCAGTCTGAGACCCTCAAGACATCTAGGCCTATTCAGACCAAGCTCACACACAGCATCAGTTTCCTGGCATCCCTTTCATGGGAAACTATCCTGCTCTGTGTGATTCTGGTGAGGCTATCAATCCAAGACCTCAAATCTCCCACCACAGGGACAGAAATGAGACTTCTGTTGGCAGCGGAGTCTTCCCATCTCCTGGCTGAGTTATCACATACACAAAGCAGGCTATTATAGAAAATGTATACTACTCAAAGGTTAAAAAATACATTAGCTGCACTGTCAGATTTGTCATCCATCTCAATACACAGATACACACATACAAACACAGATTCACATGCACATGACTGAATACACTGTTTTGAAATCCCTTTTTTTTTCACTTAATGAAAAAATACAGTGCTCAAGACATCTTGCTCAAGCCACATGGGAACAATACATCTGGAGCATTTTCCCATGTGGTAAAATATTCTTCTGTAACTTGTTATTTATTGTCTGCAACAGTATGCCTTTATATACAGGGGTGGGCAAATGTAGGTTTGCATTCACTCATATGAGAAAAGACGTGCAGGTTATGATTGTTACAATAACTTTATTCACTCCATGTTTCGTGTACTCACAACCATAAACCTACTTTTGCCCACCCCTATGGGTGTTCCACACCATTCCCTCACATTTCAAAATTGTATTTCACTGCAGATCATTAAAAGTTAGTACATTTCACTAACTTTTCACTATTATAAAAAATGCTCTGATTGCTCTCTCTGCTTGAACTTCATTGCAAATCCTGTCTTATCCTAACACAAGACACTATTCTTGGTCATTTACCATTTTGCAAGACTGAATTTCAAATCCTTTCTGGAGAGCTAACCCCTACACATTAGCCCTCTCCAAAGAAACAATGCTCCTCCAGTTAGTGGAGGGAGGTGTGAGAAATACCAACCAAGGTTTGAAGGGAAGAGTAGTTTCAATCAAGCCTAGTCAACTCCCAAATTTCTCCTTCAGTAAAAGTGAAGGAGATCATAACATTCTTGTAGAACAAACATAACCTTGGCTTTTATTAAGGTGAAAGCAAGCATAGGTGTAAAGAAAAGGGGAATATCAAATTACGGTCCATACACATTTTCTTTTACCTTTAATGAAGGACAACTTTGGTATCATTTGTAATACAAGAGCAAGCCATCTTCTGTGTTTGAGCTACATTTAACCTAAGATTAATCTTAATCTGTTGAGTTCTCCGACACCTCTTGCATCTGACCCATGCTCTCTCTAGGCTGTACAAGGGTACCATCTTGTGGCTGATGCAAAAGATAATAAGAAGAATGCATGGCTTTCTAGTGTGTGAACATATGAGAAATAACAACTGAGTATGATTGCAAGCCCCTCTTTAAGGTAATTTTGCTAGTACAGTAATAGAATATACACATCATTGTTTATTAGCTTTTAAAAAATGTGTGCATATAAAGAGAGTTTCCTCTCCCCAACTAACAACATTCTGGCATGAGTGGAAAAGTTTCAGAACCTTCTAAAAGACTAATATTTGAGAGAAGAAAAATGACTTTGAGAGTGTTGAGGTCTCTTATTGTGACAGTAAATCAATCGTAAAAACTTAGAAGTGAATAGATCACAAGAGCAAGTGTTAGAACAACCAGGTTGCAGACCCAGCTACAGAGTTTCAGTGACCTTGGGTCACTTAACTTCTCAGTCTCTGATTCTTCACAGGAAAAAGAGAGTGCCTGAGCTGTGTCAGACCCCACAGGGATGCTGAAGTCACGCATAGAAAAGGTGCTGAAATATGCTTAAATACCAGTCAGAATATAAAGCCTTATTTTTGTTGATCAGAACAGTTAAGTTAGCAATCTGGATTTTTAAAAAAGAAATTGCTTAGCCTTGCTCCTTATATATTCTCAGGCATGATCTTAGTGGAGGAGAAACTGTCCCTGAAGGCGGGGCAAAGGGTTCCTCTCAGTTGAAGTTGGTAGGAGGGAAAGGGGTCAGCAGGGAACAGTTCAGAAAGAAAAAAATTAATCCATTTTTAGGTGTCAATCATCTAAGCATCAGGAGGATCTAAGGAGAATTTTCAGAGGCTAAACATACTATTCTAGGTAAAGCCATTGAAAAAGCAATAGATCACGATGTCCAGTTTAAAATGTTGGACCTAGGATGCTCTCTTTCTAAGCAAAAAAAGCAAAAAAAAAAAAAAAAGAAAGAAAGAAATTACAAAAGAAAAGACTAACACATTTCTCTCTTTGTAATTAAACTTCATAAGCCAAAGGTCCAGACCGAGAACCAAAAGGGGAGCAAACTTGATTGTTGTAAGTCGTCTGCAGCAAGTGACAATGGGACTAATGTAATTGGTTTGTTTAGTCCTAATATGCCAAAGTTGTAGATATAAATACATACATTGTAAAAGAAGAAATATAATCTTTAAGCTATATGAAAAAGAAAGTTCAACCTTCTGTAATCAAATAAATACAACTTAAGAACTGTTAGATACTGTTTCTGAAAAATGTATCATATATGAAAATAGTTTTAATGAGAATACTCAATGTTGGAAAAGCTGTAGAGATATACCCATGAATTCCTGGTAGAAGAGCATACAGGTACAGCCTTTCTGGAAACCAATTTGGTGATATGCATCAAGATGCTTGCAAATGTACATGTTATTTGAGCCATTAATTCCACTTCTGGAGGCTGACGAGGGAAATGGGTAAGAACAGAAGCTCAGAGCCAGGTCACCTGAAATTGTCTCCCAGCTCCACCACTCACTAGCCGAACTAGTGGGCAGGAAATTGCCTAACCTCTTTGTGCTTCAGATTCCTCATCCATAAAGTGGGGTAACAATGTTACCTATTTCACCAAGGAGTGTGAAGAATTAGTAATGTAAACCATCTAAAATATGCCTGGTTAATCATAAGATGGTATTACTACTGTTGTTATTTTTATTATTAGAAGAATCTAGCAATAATCTGGAAGTTAACATTCATTTAGGAAATATGTACTGAGCAGTATTTTGGTTGGACAAAGGGAGAACAAAACAGTCATGGCCTCTGAATTAAGGAATTCATATGCAGTTGTGAAAAAAATGTGCTCTTACATGTTCACTTCAATATTTCTAGTAGCAATGACTGGAAATGATGCCGATATTCAAAAATCCATGTCTATAAAGCACAAAAGATTGTACAGTGTACTGCGGCTTACTCTACAGTCAGTAAGACTTAAGTTTAGGAGGCTTAATTTATTCATCTGGTAAATGGGGTACCACAGAGTCATTAGGAAGATCAGAACAATCATGAATATAGGAAGGCCTTCAAAAGAGCCAAGAAATACACAAACACTATTATTATTACTTGTTAGGAACTGTAGAAACTCCATTGTTAAAATAATTTTAATGAATATTTACTATGTGGCAGAAACTGTACACACATTACCTTATTTAATTCCCAATCAGAGTTGCCAGATTTGGAAAATAAAAATACATAACAAACACCAGCCCTGGCTGGTTAGCTCAGTTGGTTAGAGCATCATCCCACTATGCCAAGGTTGCAGGTTCAATCCCCTGGTCAGGGAACATACAAGAATCAACCAATAAATGCATAAATAAGTGAACAACAAACTGATGTGTATTTCTCTGCCTCTCCCCTGCCCCAGATAAATAAATAATACAAAAAATTAATAAGCTTGAATTTCTTATAAACAATGAATAATTTTTTAGCATTAGTATGGTATGTTTGAAATGTAATTCTTCATTGTTTATCTGAAACATTTAAAATTTACTTATACTGAAAATGTGTTATTTATTTTAAATTAAAATTTAACTGGGCATCCTGTAGTTCATCTAGCAGTCCTATGAAGTGGACATGATAATTATACATGTGAGATAGAGACAGAATAAGAGAGAGAGCATGCACACAGAGACAGAGAAAGCATGCACACAGACACACACAAGGAGAGTGCATGTGCAGAGACAGAGATTTAATTCTGGTTGGAGCAATGGGAGATCACCCACCATTCCTACTATAGAGGAGGAAGTGTTAATCAAGAGGTAGAATGAGACAGCCAGAAATTATTTCCAGGTTTTCACTGCTGTGTTATTGTTATTTAAACTGTTATAATTTCTCAGAAAACATTAAGCCCAAATTCAGATACTAAACATAAAAACATGTTGCAAAGCTGAATCTGACTGACTTCAGAATTATCAGCCATTTTTGGAATATTGACAATAGTGGTCCTTCTTTCAGTGCAAATTATCTAGAGATGGGAGAATAAACATGTAAATACTTAAAGCTGTTTTGAGTTTATGAGATTTCAGGGCCTAAGAGCTAAACCTAGAGTTGCTTCATTTCCATTGGACAGTTTTCTGCTATTTCAGTGGACCTTGAAATTATCGTGACTGTTTGCTTCACTTCAGTGTGTGCCATCCCTCCCATTTGCAATCAGCACCACTCGGGGAATAAACTGTGTTAATTCACATTGGCCCTGGTGATGAGGGAGGTATTTTTAAGCATCTTTTTTACTCTTGGAGAAAAGATGCCACTTTACTTTTGCAAAAGGTAGGTACAAAAAAAAGGGCCAAAGTTCGATATATGTCACAGTGTATTGCAAAGGATGGAAGTGTGTGTGTGTGTGTGTCCTTTAACACAGATACCAATATCCAAAGAAGACATCTGAGTTGGGAGAGGACACAGTGAAGGGAATCCAGGAGGCCTAGAGTCCATGCTCAGCTCTACAATTAAATAGCTGCGTGACTTTTCCTTTTGTTCACCCAGTCCCTTATGCTTTCTGAGCCTTTTTTTCTACCACCTATAGCCTGATATCAATATCTGCTCTCCTCTGTAAGAGCATTTTGGGACAAGGTTGCAAACCTAGGAGGCATCTTTGCTGTATGCTACTAGAAGAAAGATTATAACTGATTCGAAATGAAATGATTTCAAAAGTAATGGGCAAACTTCAAGTCATTACTGTGCATCTTAAAAGTCTCATGATTAGACAGTATTCTGCTAAAGACAACAATATTTTCAAAACCACAAAGGAGTTGAAAATAAAAATGTCAGAGCAAAAGACAAAAGTCTCTAACAATGCAACTCACACTTTCATATGATCAGTATCATCCCAGGAACTTGTTAAACATATAAATCTTTGGGCACACACCAAAGATCATTAATCAGTAAGACTGGAATTGGCCAAGAAATCTGTGTATTTATCAAGTTCTCTGGGTGACTCAAAAGCAGGTGGTCCATTTAGGACACTTTGAGAAATACTCTTCATTACCAAAAAATACAAATATATAGTTAGGGTTTTAAAAGACAATGAAGTAAAAATGAACTGGTAGAAAGTAGAAAGTGGACTTGATTCCATGTAAAGTCTGGGACAGGAGAGACAAGACCCTCCCAAGGGTAGGGTGAGGAGAGGATTCACAGCAATGTCTGATCTCTCAAAATGCATCTCAAGTTGATCTGTAAGACCCAGTTGGTAAAGATAGGGGATGAAAATAAACAAATACAAGAATCAAAGAGGCCACGTAAAATGGGAAGGGAAACATGGGAAGACAGAAATGACCACAGAATAAACAGTCATTGGGATGATAACACTGTTGAGGCTAAGATGAGAGAGATTCAGGAAAGTCACTGGTCAGAGGGGGAAAACCTATTCATCAAAAGAGCAGTAAGAACCAAGTGAGTGAGAGAACAGCAAAAATATGAGAGTCCTTATATTTATAAGAAAATGACACACAATGTTTGTGAAAAATTTATTGGTGGGAAATAAATAAAAATATGTTCAACATGAAATTATCTCTAAACATATTCTGTAAGAACTTTAAAATAGGAGATGACAAAGTACTTTGAAAAGTGTAAAGAATAAATAATAATATGGTTAATACTTGTAGTATTTTCTGTGACTATCAATTCATTCATTGTCTGCCTGACTTGGAAGCTAGCTAAGAAGGGCAGAATGGGACTGTCATTAGATCCCCAGTGCCTACCACAGTGTCTGGCACATAACAGCACTACCTGGATGGATGGATGCACGGATGGATGCATGGATAAGTGGGTGAATCAGGTTAACATGGAGAAAACCAAAGGAAGAGTTGCATGTTCACATAGTATTCATGAAACTTCGCAAGCTTCATTCTTTACTTTTCTTGGACTGTACTGCTAAGTGGTTGTCACAAGACTTGGGCACACTTCACTACTAATGCCTGCTGGCAGTCATTCATGAATCTCTAACTGTGGCATGTTTTTCTGTCTTCTTGAAGGAACTGCATCTTAATTCTTTTTACTTGGTATACCTGTTGACCCAACCTCTTCCATCTATTTTGCATTGCTGGTGCTTGGAATCTACAGACTTCAATTCCCAGACTCCCTCACTAGCTGACTTTCTGTTAAATTCCTGCAAGAGAAAGAACCATTATTTCTTTCTCATACTCTTTCTCTTCTGCTGGTGAATCCTGTCAGTGATCCAAGATTCTGCTATAACTGTCCTTCTTTGGTTGTCCCATCACTGGCCAGGGGACCATACTCTCTGTGGTCCTCGCATTGGCCAGAGAGAACCCCTAGAATCCTACTCCTGGGCTTTGATAACAGCTCCCCTTTCCTTTTGTTCCCCCAGCCCCAAAGCTGGCAGTTCTTCCAACAGATACTAACCTCAGTGCCACTCTTTCTCCTTTTTGCTTCTCAAGCCCCCTTGCTTTTTCTCTTTAGTTCTTCTTTTCCTCCCATCTTAAGATGGAGGGGATATCCTTCACCTATAAGATGAAGATTTGTATTAAATTCCCTGTCCTTGAAATTCCATTTGAAACAGAAGTGGTTTTTGTTTTTCTGACCATACTCAGACTGAGACATTTGGTAAAATAAGGGGAAATACAATTACATTAGGTATTGAAAGCACAGGTTAGAAAATATTTTGTTTTTTCTTTCTGTAAGAATCAAGAATAAATATTAAAGTGAAATTGGAGAATTAGATTATTATTAAATCGCATATTCCAGGAATAAAATGCCTTTCCCCCATCCTGGAATATCTCCTTGCTTATATTACCTTATTAATTTTTAACCTCTCTGCATTTTCACAAAGATTTTCAAGAATCTCTGCCTCATGGAAGCCTCTCTGATCACCCCAGCTAAACCTGATCTTACTCCAAATTCTTTTAATTCTCTCATATCTCGAGTATTTCTCCAGATATGTTATCAACCAGAGTCTTCCCCTGAACACTCCCCAAACCCGAGTGATCATCGGAGCTCTCAGAAAAATATATACAGATGCCAGGACCCCCATCCCGCTCCTAAACTCCTGAGTCAGAATTTCTGGAGTAAGAGTAGAGGGGAAGGCGAAGTAGAGAAGGCATATGTATGTTTTTTATATTCCTCAGTTAATAAATTCCTCAAGATAAGGGCCCTTCCATTTCTTATGTAGTTTTTACTGTGCCTACTGCATTTTAAGCAGGTAAAATAAAAACTTGTCCATTTTTCCAATGATTTTTTACCAATCCATATTATTTTACATTATTTTTATCGCATTTATTGTGGTGACATTGGGTAATCAAACCATATAGATTTCAAGTGTACAACTCTATAACACATCATCTGCATTCTGCATCATTTTTCCAATAATTGATTGAGTGAAAATTCCCAAGAAGACCACGTGGTGTCACTACTGCCTAATTAATACTTCTGGCCCAGTGAAAATCATCTCCTATAGCAAAATTTGACTTTCCCTGGACTCCCTGATTCTATATTTAAATCCATCTTTCCATTGGTTTTCTTTCCTAAGAGAGAATATCATAAACCTCGCCAAGCACATAGACAGCAAAAACTAAATAGGGCGAATAACTTGGGTTCTCTGAAAGGAAATGATGGCCTGTCCTGAGGCTGCCAGGCTTCTCGTGAGGAAGCAAGAACTAAAGAGAGCAGAAGGAAGCCTCTCCTTGGCCTAAGGCCGGAAATTTCATTCCGTTCCATTCTTGGCATCAGCATTCATTCCAAAGAGCAAGCTTCAGAAACAAATGCTTAACAAGCTTGCAAGTAAAACTGAACTCCAAACAGACTGTATTTTTATTCACCTTTTGCATTTCCCATTAATTTTCAATGACATTTACAGTTGTTATTTGGAAATTTAATTTTCCTCTCATGTCAACTACTTTAATGTTATTGACTTAAATTATTCCTGATTCCTGGATGAGCAAACCAATCTAGGTTTACAATGGGCTATTTATTATGAGACTTCTAAGGCAATATAAGACCTTCACCCATGACAGAAGCTGTTTAGTAATTGCTTCTAATTACTAACAGGTTGAGAACAACATGCTTTCCAAAAGCAAGTTCAGACCTGGCTATATTTTAACATTCCTGAATTCCAATACTCCAATTTTTTAAAACTCCATTAAGATGTTTGAAAATAAATTAACCCTATATTTATGGGTTCAGAACCTTTGAAGAAAGGTTCCCTATGACCCTTCTTAAGAAGCACCATGGCTTAACCTTCTCCATTTGAGCATCTACCTCCAGAAAAAGTAGATTTCCTGGATAATCAGCCCTCTCTTCATATAGATTGACCACAAATTGTCATGCTCAGAGGCTTAGGTTTTAATGAAGAGGGAAGTATTCAATGATAAACAGATGGTTATGCCTCCCTCCTTAACCTCTGTTAGCTGGGTCGTCCTAGACAGACCTGAATCCCTAATCGCCCCTAGATTCCTCTCCTTCAAGATTTAGCCCCTAAAAGTATCACTGAACTATGCCTGCTCTCCCAGTGAGCATCCAGCCTCTACTAACATTTTACAACAAACTGCTGGAACAGTTTGTGTGCCCTAGGCTGCCAATCAGTTATTTCACTCCTAAGGCATCAAGTTAGTCCCTTCCATTCCCTATCAGTACTAATAAAACTGTGGCCTTTGGAGCTTAACCACTCACTGCCCAGCACTCTCTTCAGAGATTGTGTCAATAATGTTTACAAATTTTCCTCTCACTCACTTTGGAGAACCCACACTTGGGGTGAACCAAGGTTGCTGTACCTGGATAACTTTTGGGTTTCAGTTGGGAGTTGGGAGGCTCTTTTGAAATGATAGCAATGATGCTTTAAAAAAAAAGAAGGGCAGGGGAAGATTTTTAGGCAGTATTCTTCACTTAGCCAGGACTCACCCTCGCTGGGAAAGAACTTTATAGAGACTCCATATAAAGATAAAAGTTAATAACCTAAGGGAAAAGGCAGAAAACTGTACTTGAAAAACAATAAAAAAATGTAATAATAAAAAAATTTAAAGTTTCATGTAATCATTAAAAAAAGTAACCAAAGTTGTCAATACCGGCTTTGTGTTCTTTAGCAAGGACTATTACCCATAGTGTTTACCGACAGCATTGAAATTCATTTCTTTCTCTCCCTACCACTCTTTTTTCTTTTCTTTTCTTTTCTTTTCTTTTCTTTTCTTTTCTTTCCTCCTTCCCCTCCCCTCCACTCTTGTCCTCTTCTCTCTTTATTTCTTTCTTGTTTTCCTGGTCTTATAAAATAAAAGAAAACCACTTTTCTTCTTTCTTCCCTAGACAGCAAGATGCTAAACACTGCATTATTTCCAGAACTAAATCACTGTCCCCCAGCTTCCTGCATGTCCAAAGTCTAGGTAATGAACTGCCTTATTTTAGAGAAGTTTGTAACACCAGCTGGTTAATATCTACAAACTTGCATGTCCTCTCTACTACCACCCCTTACCCCTTACTCCCACCCATTCGAGCTCCACCCTGCCAACACAAGCCTGGAGTCCAAAATGCATCAGATAAAAGACTTTCCATTCTTCAACATAGAAATTGGGAACCTGAGCCTCAGTCAAGATGTTGTACAACACTGAATTAAAACTGTCATCATCACAATTTCAAGTCACTTGTCACATTCAGTTGCTCCAGTTTCATGATGTTGCCCTGCAGAGGCTAGAAACCAAGGGCAGATGCCTCAGCCTTTTAGAAAACGCTCATAAAATGATGATGCAACATGAGATTTTGAAGAGTGGCTCAAATTTCTAAATAAAGGAAAATCTCCTGACACACATCAGGGACAGTTTATTGTACACACAGTGAACTGAGAGCAGCTAGGGTATCATTTGTTGCAGTTTTACAGCAGGACTGTTTCTGAAAGCCATTGCATTTCCTTAGTTTCTCCTCAGCTTCCCTCTGCAAATAAAAACTTCAGGGATTTCCAAAAACCCAAGGATAGAAGAAGTTGCTACCTGATATCCAATAGCTACATTTTCCAAACCACATAGATGTCAGATTCCTTCATGGACTTAAGACATGGATGAGAATTTAAGAAAATGCAGTTCTTTTTTCTGGCCTGCAAGGTTTACCTCCCCAAGCCCATCCAGAGAGCCTCTCCATCTTTTAGTCTTCTGTAGCACTTACCATAATTGCACCACTTGTTGACCATGTAAATACTTCAGGACATAAAGAAACCTTGATTATCCACCACTATTCCCATCTGATGCTGGCATCTTCCCTGTCTCACCACCCAGGAACCAACTACTGATAAAATACCTACCCCTGAGGCCGAGAAATTGACTCCTTCCTTACATGCTTTATTACAATTTATCTCTTTATTACTTATAATAACACTTATTTATAGTAAAGCATTAAGGGAGACAAAAAACAAGAGAAAATAAAGTAAAGTAAAAAGTAAAGCCACTGTACTCAGAAGGAAGTTTGGTTATCGAACAGTATTAGAGTGTTATTTCATTATAATAATAAAAATTATGTATATAAATATATATTATAAAACCATAATGAACAAATTTATGACTAAAGCATTGTGTGCAACCATGAGTATTTTTAAGATAAATTCTTAGAAATACAATCAACCAAAATCTTTAAGCCGTCTAACAATAATACATATTCCTGTGATATTCCTGGAGCACGCTGTATGTCAGGCACTCTATCGAGTACTCCAAATTCACAACAATCTCAGGCAGTGGATATTGCAGCATCCTCATTTTTAAAATGAAGAAGCCGTGGTTAGGAAACTTAAGTGAGTTCTTTCAGAAAGTGTGCTAGAAAATGCCAGATCAGGGATTCAAACTCAGGTCTACTCCTACCAATCATGCTCTTTCCGTTACACACATAAAGGAAAATGCCCTTACTGTGATGCAATGAGTGAATGACTAGTGTTCTTGCTAAATCAACTCAAGTTCAGTGAACCAAAGGATGCCAAAGTCCTTAAGTTCAATCCTCATCTGAAATGATTCATTGCCTCAACATTCCATACAAGGGTCACTTAACTTTTATTTAGTTACCTTTAAAGACAACAAACTCTCTCTCTTCCTAGACATTTCACCTTTGAACTACTCTCAGAATGAGAAAATCCATTTTTATTCTGAATCGAAAATTATCTCCTTTTAGCTGCCAACCATCAGAGCTAGGTCCACAAAGACATTATCCTTCCTCCTTTCCCATGCGTCGTCCACTCCCCATGCCCTAGTTGGTTCTTTTTCTAGCCCAGGGTTCCTGTTCCTACCTTAGACCACTGAGTGTCCTCACCAATGAGGAGAGTTCTGCTGACCATGCTCCACAATGAATATCTTTCAACAAGGCTGGGCACCAGCTAAGACATCAGAAGGACCATGCATTGAGACTAAGGAGCATGATCCAAAGCAAGGCTTACTCTAGGCCTACCTTAACAACATGCATAGCCAAACCCTGGCAAGATCCCCAGAGGAAAGAGAGTTTAGAAGTTGAGTGCTGCCTCTGAAATCATAAAACTCCTAGAAGAAAACGTAGGTGGTAAGTTCCTTGACATCAGTCTTAGTCATAATTTTTTGGATCTGACTCCAAAACAAAGACAACAAAAGCAAAAACAAACTAGTGGGACTATATCAAATAAAAAGCTGCACAGCAAAGGAAACAACAACAAAAAAAGGCAACCTACAGAATGGTAACAAATATTTACAAATCATATATCTGATAAAGAGTTACTATACAAAATATAGATTTAAAAATCTGCCCTGGCTGGTGTGACTCAGTGGACTGAGTGCTGGCTTGTGAACCAAAGGGTCACCACTGGTTGATTCCCAGTCAGGGCACATGCCTGGGTTGCCGGCTAAGTCAGGCCCCCAGTAGGGGGCGTATGAGAGGCAACCCTATATTGATGTTTTTCTCCCTCTTTCTCCCTCCCTTCCCCTCTGTCTAAAATAAATAAATAAATAAAATTTAAAAAATGAAACAACACAAAATCTCATACCACTCAACAGCAAAAAATAAAATCCAATTAAAAAGGGGACAGGGGATCTGAATAGACATTTTTTCTAAGAAGGCATACAGATAGCCAACAGACACATGAAAAGATGCTCAACAATAATCATTAGGGAAATTCAAATCAAAACCACAATGAGATATCACCTCACACCTATTAAAATGGCTATCATTAAAAACACAAAAAATAACAAGTGTTGGTAGGACATAGAGAAAAGGGAATCTTCATACACAGTTGGTGGGAATGTAAATTGACGCAGCCACTATGAAA